>CM034535.1:61765512-61799220 GCA_020002185.1 Paraescarpia echinospica
CATCTATTACAACATTTATAGGTAGGTCTACGATGGAGCATACACATCTATTACAACATTTATAGGTAAATCTACAATGGTGTCATGCACATCTATTACAACATTTATAGGTAGGTCTACGATGGTGCCATGCACATCTATTACAACATTTATAGGTAGGTCTATGATGGTGCCATGCACATCTATTACAACATTTATGGGTAGGTCTACGATGGTGCTTACACATCTATTACAACATTTATAGGTAGATCTACAATGGTGTCATGCACATCTATTACAACATTTATAGATAGGTCTACGATGGTGCCATGCACATCTATTACAACATTTATAGGTAGGTCTACGACGGTGCATACACATCTATTACAACATTTATAAGTAGGTCTATGATGGTGCCATGCACATCTAATACAACATTTATAGGTAGGTCTACGATGGTGCATACACATCTATTACAACATTTATAGGTAGATCTACAATGGTATCACGCACATCTATTACAACATTTATAGGTAGGTCTACGATGGTGCCATGCACATCTATTACAACATTTATGGGTAGGTCTACGACGGTGCATACACATCTATTACAACATTTATAGGTAGATCTACAATAGTGTCATGCACATCTATTACAACATTTATAGGCAGGTCTACGATGGTGTCATGCACATCTATTACACCATTTATAGGTAGGTCTACGATGGTGCATACACATCTATTACAACATTTATACGTAGGTCTACGATGGTGTCATGCACATCAATTACAACATTTATAGGTAGGTCTACGATGGTGCCATGCACATCTATTACAACATTTTTAGGTAGGTCTACGATGGTGCATACACATCTATTACAACATTTATAAGTAGGTCTACGATGGTGCCATGCACATCTATTACAACATTTTTAGGTAGGTCTACGATGGTGCATACACATATATTACAACATTTATAAGTAGGTATATGATGGTGCCATGCACATCTATTACAACATTTATAGGTAGGTCTACGATGGTGCATACACATCTATTACAACATTTATAGGTAGATCTACAATGGTATCATGCACATCTATTACAACATTTATAGGTAGGTCTACGATGGTGCCATGCACATCTATTACAACATTTATAGGTAGGTCTACGATGGTGCATACACATCTATTACAACATTTATAGGTAGACCTACAATGGTATCATGCACATCTATTACAACATTTATAGGTAGATCTACAATGGTGTCATGCACATCTATTACAACATTTATAGGTAGGTCTACGATGGTGCCATGCACATCTATTACAACATTTATAAGTAGGTCTACAATGGTGTCATGCACATCTATTACAACATTTATAGGCAGGTCTACGATGGTGCATACACATCTATTACAACATTTATAGGTAGATCTACAATGGTATCATGCACATCTATTACAACATTTATAGGTAGTTCTACGATGGTGTCTTGCACATCTATTACAACATTTATAGGTAGGTCTACGATGGTGCCATGCACATCTATTACAACATTTATAGGTAGGTCTACGATGGTGCATACACATCTATTACAACATTTATAGGTAGATCTACTATGGTGTCATGCACATCTATTACAACATTTATAGGTAGGTATACGATGGTGCCATGCACATATATTACAACATTTATAAGTAGGTCTACGATGGTGCCATGCACATCTATTATAACATTTATAGGTAGGTCTACGACGGTGCATACACATCTATTACAACATTTATAGGTAGGTCTACAATAGTGTCATGCACATCTATTACAACATTTATAGGCATGTCTACGATGGTGCCATGCACATCTATTACAACATTTATAGGTAGGTCTACGATGGTGCATACACATCTATTACAACATTTATAGGTAGGTCTACGATGGTGTCATGCACATCAATTACAACATTTATAGGTAGGTCTACGATGGTGCCATGCACATCTATTACAACATTTTTAGGTAGGTCTACGATGGTGTCATGCACATCAATTACAACATTTATAGGTAGGTCTACGATGGTGCCATGCACATCTATTACAACATTTTTAGGTAGGTCTACGATGGTGCATACACATCTATTACAACATTTATAGGTAGATCTACAATGGTGTCATGCACATCTATTACAACATTTATAGGTAGGTCTACGTTGGTGCCATTCACATCTATTACAACATTTATAGGTAGATCTACAATGGTATCATGCACATCTATTACAACATTTATAGGTAGGTCTACGATGGTGCCATGCACATCTATTACAACATTTATAGGTAAGTCTACGACGGTGCATACACATCTATTACAACATTTATAAGTAGATCTACAATAGTGTCATGCACATCTATTACAACATTTATAGGCAGGTCTACGATGGTGCCATGCACATTTATTACAACATTTATAGGTAGGTCTACGATGGTGCATACACATCTATTACAACATTTATAGGTAGGTCTACGATGGTGTCATGCACATCAATTACAACATTTATAGGTAGGTCTACGATGGTGCCATGCACATCTATTACAACACTTTTAGGTAGGTCTACGATGGTGCATACACATCTATTACAACATTTATAGGTAGATCTACAATGGTGTCATGCACATCTATTACAACATTTATAGGTAGGTCTACGATGGTGCCATGCACATCTATTACAACATTTATAAGTAGGTCTATGATGGTGCCATGCACATCTATTACAACATTTATAGGTAGGTCTACGATGGTGCATACACATCTATTACAATATTTATAGGTAGATCTACAATGGTGTCATGCACATCTATTACAACATTTATATGTAAGTCTACGATGGTGCCATGCTCATCTATTACAACATTTATAGGTAGGTCTACGACGGTGCATACACATCTATTACAACATTTATAGGTAGATCTACAATAGTGTCATGCACATCTATTACAACATTTATAGGCAGGTCTACGATGGTGCCATGCACATCTATTACAACATTTATAGGTAGTTCTACGATGGTGCATACACATCTATTACAACATTTATAGGTAGGTCTACGATGGTGTCATGCACATAAATTACAACATTTATAGGTAGGTCTACGATGGTGCCATGCACATCTATTACAACATTTTTAGGTAGGTCTACGATGGTGCATACACATCTATTACAACATTTGTAAGTAGGTCTATGATGGTGCCATGCACATCTATTACAACATTTATAGGTGGGTATACGATGGTGCATACACATATATTACAACATTTATAGGTAGGTCTACAATGGTGCCATGCACATCTATTACAACATTTATAAGTAGGTCTACGATGGTGCCATGCACACCTATTACAACATTTATAGGCAGGTCTACGATAGTGCCATGCACATCTATTACAACATTTATAGGCAGGTCTACGATGGTGCCATGCACATCTATTACAACATTTATAAGTAGGTCTACGATGGTGCCATGCACATCTATTACATCATTTATAGGCAGGTCTACGATGGTGCCATGCACATCTATTACAACATTTATAAGTAGGTCTACGATGGTGCCATGCACATCTATTACAACATTTATAGGCAGGTCTACGATGGTGCCATGCACATATATTACAACATTTATAAGTAGGTCTACGATGGTGCCATGCACATCTATTACATCATTTATAGGCAGGTCTACGATGGTGCCATGCACATCTATTACAACATTTATAAATAGGTCTACGATGATGCCATGCACATCTATTACAACATTTTTAGGTAGGTCTATGATGGTGCATACACATCTATTACAACATTTATAAGTAGGTCTATGATGTTGCCATGCACATATATTACAACATTTATAGGTAGGTCTACGATGGTGCCATGCACATCTATTACAACATTTATAAGTAGGTCTACGATGGTGCCATGCACATCTATTACAACATTTATAAGCAGGTCTACGATGGTGTCATGCATATCTATTACAACATTTATAAGTAGGTCTACGATGGTGCCATGCACATCTATTACAACATTTTTAGGTAGGTCTACGATGGTGCATACACATCTATTACAACATTTATAAGTAGGTCTATGATGGTGCCATGCACATCTATTACAACATTTATAGGTAGGTCTACGATGGTGCATACACATCTATTACAACATTTATAGGTAGATCTACAATGGTGTCATGCACATCTATTAGGAGGTGTGCCATGGTCAGACTGCACGATTTCTTCGCACTCCTCGATTTGGGGGTGAGAATGTCAGAGAAATGCTCTGAAAGGTCCCGTGTTTTTGCTGAAGTGAACAAGGTCGACTAGTGGACAATCAGGAACGCGGTGGGTGTTAAATTGTGGTATTTTCTTGAGCTTGCACGCCGGTAAAATATATCGGATCGTGTAACAACCATATTGTCGCCCACGACACGCTCAAAACCGCCAACGTTTGCTGCTTAGCCTGTGATTAGACCCTACTATTGCGTAACAGACAACCACCAGCAACAATGAGCAAGAAGAGACCGACCTCGACCACCGTTGAACTTGTAGAACAAATCAAGCTAGCGCTAAGTGACGATGACGTAATCGCTGCCCTTGCTACCCGGATTGCTACAATAGTTGCTGACAAAATAAATAGAAGGCTCGAAAATCTTGAAAAGGAGTTGACAGACAAGGATGCACGAATTGAACAACTTGAGCAAGCTGTTGATAATCTGGAGCAGTACAGCCGTCGGTCCTCGGTGCGCATTACAGGAATAGTTGAAAACAAAGACGGTGAACAAATTGATAAGATTATCACTGACTTGTTTAACGATATGGACGTGCCATTAAAAATTGACCATATCAACAGAGCCCATAGGATTGGGCCCAGAAAATCCGCCACAAACAAAAACCACTCGCGCCAAATAATAGTCCAGTTCAAAGACTATAAATCGAAGAATGACTTCATTAAAGCTCGAAAACGGCTACGCAATAAACGATCAAATGTCTACATATCGGAAGATCTCACCCAGAAGAGAGCAAGACTACTGTTCTTGTGCCGGACATTAAAGAAACAGCACAAGATTCTCGACTGTTGGTCGTATGATGGAAGGATTGTCATAAAGGACCTAAAGGGAACAATCAAAACCGTCAGTCGAGATGATGAACTAAATGCACTGTAATTGCGTTGGTCATTGGCCCAAGTCACGGTGGATATTTGGTATCTCTAGTCGGCCTATCATGGTGCTTGTTCACATAGGGACTGTACCATTCATGGACTCATTCATGGACACCTTCGTATTCTACATATGGTTCGTGTCTTATTTAATTACTCATATATACTTTATTACTATATGTTATCGATACATATCATGTATTCTAACTAACCTACTACAACTTAACAGATGTCACATAACGTTGTTTTTTATAAAACGGTCTGTAAATGTTATATGCAGCTATAGAAGCATTATTGTGTACCGTGTGAATATGTATGTATATACTGCATTTCATTGCTATGAGCCAATTACGTAATACTACCTTAGGTGATGTACAAGATTATGAAACTGGCAATGCTGCATTGCGGAATATAGATCCCGATTGTAATTTACTCACAACAGATAGCTTTGTAAATACTAAATATTATCTTGAGGATGATATAAATGAAGTTATAACAAGAAATAATATCTCTGATGAAGAGTTTTCACTTATGCATTTAAATATCCGTAGCTTGCCAAAGAACATTAGCAAATTGGGTGATTTCTTGTCACTGATCGATAACAGGTTCTCGGTCATCGGTCTAAGCGAAACTTGGTTACATAATGACAATCTTGATCTGTATGAATTGCCAGAGTACAAAAGTATACATTTGACTAGGCCCTCCAAGAAGGGAGGTGGTGTATCCTTATATGTTCGTAAGTCCCTTGAGTGTACTGAATTACCAGAAATGAGTGTCATAACTGACTATCTGGAATGCGTTTTTATTGAAATCAAGACTCGGTCTAAGACATGCAATAACAAAACAACTGTAGGTGTTGTCTATCGACCACCTAATACAAACATTACTGCTTTCACAGAACATGTTATCAATATTATACAAACTCTCAAGGTTGATAATAAACAGTGTTACATAATGGGTGACTTTAACATTAATCTACTTAATTATGGTAGTCACACGGAATCTCAAGATTACATAGATGCAATGTTCCAACAGGCATTTATACCCCTTATCAGCAAGCCTACTAGAATAACAGCAACAACTGCCACTGTCATCGATAATATATACAGCAATGATTTAATTGGTGCAAATTATCGATTGCATGGAATAATATATACAGATATTTCTGACCACCTACCAATATTTCTGCTCACTAAACATACTGATAGCACAAAGGTAGAAATGACAATAGCGACTAGAATATATAATGCGCAGACTACTGCTACATTCAAAGAGAGTATAGATAAAATATGCTGGGATGACGTTTATGCATGCAGAGATCCACAAGAATGTTATTCTATATTCATTAATGAGATTGTAGTTGCATAAAATAATTCATTTCCGTTAGCTAACACAACTATTAGGAAAAGAAAACATAAACCGTGGATTACTATGGGACTCCGACACTCCATTAGAACTAAAAACAAATTGTATATGTACTACTTGAAAAAACCGACTGTCTTCAATGAAACTAATTATAAAAGATATAGAAATAAAATAAATTGTCTTATTACTGTAGCAGAAAGAGAATACTATCGACATGAGCTTCAACAGCACAAGGGTAATTTAAAAAAAACCTGGATAGTCTTAAAGAGTATTATAGGAAGGAAGGAAGCATTTTTATCTAATGACAAATTACTAATTGACGGTAAATTATTTAAAAAAAAATGCATAGCTGATACATTTAATGAATATTTTACAAGTATAGGTCCAGAACTGGCTGATAAAATACCAGTCATATCAGAGAGACCTGATGATTACCTCCAAGGAGTCTATCAAAATTCAATGTATTTGTCGCCAACCACACCAGATGAGATAAAGGGAATTATTAAGAATTTTAAAAACTCTACTCCTGGATGGGATGGCATAAAACCTATTATTGTCAAACAGGCCTTCTCCAACCTACTTGATCCTTTAAGTTACATTGTAAATTTATCATTTGATCAAGGATATGTTCCTGATCAACTAAAAATAGCTGATATAGTTCCTGTTTTTAAAAATGGCGATACATCATTAATTAATAATTACAGGCCTATTTCTGTCTTGCCTGTATTTTCAAAGGTTTTTGAAAGATTAATGTACAATAGATTAATGAATTACATAATGAAACATAACATCTTGTCTAATTCCCAATTTGGATTTAGGAAAGGATATTCTACTGATATGGCTATTTCACTGCTAATTGACAAAATTAGTAAGGCAATTGATACCAAAGAGCACGTAATTGGGTTATTTCTGGATTTAGCCAAAGCCTTTGATACCGTTAATCATAATATATTATTGAGAAAATTAACACATTATGGAATCAGAGGAAATATACTCCAATGGATTCGTAACTTTTTAAGTAACAGACAACAACGAGTAAAATTCTATGGAACAAAATCTTCCCTTAAAAACATAACATGTGGTGTTCCGCAGGGTTCAATTCTGGGACCTTTACTCTTTCTTATCTATATAAATGATTTATCTACTTTATCTGACACAACGTTTACCATTATGTTTGCTGATGACACGAGCATCTTTATACAAGGCAACAATATAGATGAAATGGAAAATGTTTTGAACTCTGAAATAAAAAAACTATCTTTATGGCTTAACATTAATAAACTTTCTTTGAATATACAGAAAACTCACACAGTGACCTTTAGTAATACGATCAGTATAAGAGAGAGGTGTAATAACATTTGCATAGACGGCATACAAATTAACACTGTACATGAGATAAAGTTTTTGGGTTTGCTTATAAATAATACATTGAATTGGAGCACACACATTAAATATATATCAAATAAAATTTCTAAGAATATTGGTATTATAAAAAAGGTGACAAACAAATTAGATAACAAATCATTGTTAAACCTGTATTACATGTTTATATACCCATATATTACTTATTGTAATGTCGTCTGGGGAAGGGCCCCGAATATATACCTTGCTAAAATTCATTTACTCCAAAAACGAGTTTTGCGTGTAATAAGTCATGTAGGATTTATTGATCATACGCAGCCTTTATTTACATCTTATCAAATAATGAATATTTATGACGTAAATAAATATTTATGCTGTATTCTAATGTACAAGCATAATAGGGGTATGTTGCCAGATATATATCATGATGTATTTGTCCTGCAAACATCCACACATAAATATAATACAAGACAGGAAGTAACATATAAAATACCATACTGCAAGACTAATTGTAGACAACTGTCTTTGGCTTATGTTGGTCCTAAAATCTGGAATACATTTATTACAAATAACTATTTACAATATTGTACATCTATTCATATGTTCAAACAAAGGACCAAGCGTCTAATTCTAGCAAACATATGCTAAATGCTGCTTTAATGTAATTTTGTCATGTTAAGATGTACCCGGTGTTCGGTGTTACGGTACTCGCATAATGATGACATGTTAAGATGTACCTGATGTTCAGACTTACGGTACTCGTATAATGCATTATTAAATAAATTGTTAGTTTATTATGAAGATGTTTTTTTTTTTTTTTTTTTTATTATTATTTTTTTTTTTTTACACGAATCATAGATTTCATTGCATATATGACATGAATAAGGAACACAAGCAATGTGTTGCTTCGTTCCATTTGATACGTAATGTATACATGTTTCATATTACTGCTACATTTGTGCTATACTTAACATTATGTATCAATAAAGATTATTATTATTATTATTATTACAACATTTATAGGTAGGTCTACGATGGTGCCATGCACATCTATTACAACATTTATAGACAGGTCTACGATGGTGCCATGCACATATATTACAACATTTATAGGTAGGTCTACGATGGTGCCATGAACATATATTACAACATTTATAGGTAGATCTACAATGGTGTCATGCACATCTATTACAACATTTATAGGTAGGTCTACGATGGTGCATACACATCTATTACAACATTTATAGGTAGATTTACAATGGTGTCATGCACATCTATTACAACATTTATAGGTAGGTCTACGATGGTGCATACACATATATTACAACATTTATAGGTAGGTCTACAATGGTGCCATGCACATCTATTACAACATTTATAAGTAGGTCTACGATGGTGCCATGCACACCTATTACAACATTTATAGGCAGGTCTACGATGGTGCCATGCACATCTATTACAACATTTATAGGCAGGTCTACGATGGTGCCATGCACATCTATTACAACATTTATAAGTAGGTCTACGATGGTGCAATGCACATCTATTACAACATTTATAGGCAGGTTTACGATGGTGCCATGCACATATATTACAACATTTATAAGTAGGTCTACGATGGTGCCATGCACATCTATTACATCATTTATAGGCAGGTCTACGATGGTGCCATGCACATCTATTACAACATTTATAAATAGGTCTACGATGGTGCCATGCACATCTATTACAACATTTATAAATAGGTCTACGATGGTGCCATGCACATCTATTACAAAATTTTTAGGTAGGTCTACGATGGTGCATACACATCTATTACAACATTTATAAGTAGGTATATGATGGTGCCATGCACATATATTACAACATTTATAGGTAGGTCTACGATGGTGCCATGCACATCTATTACAACATTTATAAGTAGGTCTACGATGGTGCCATGGACATCTATTACAACATTTATAGACAGGTCTACGATGGTGCCATGCACATATATTACAACATTTATAGGTAGGTCTACGATGGTGCCATGAACATCTATTACAACATTTATAGGTAGATCTACAATGGTGTCATGCACATCTATTACAACATTTATAGGTAGGTCTACGATGGTGCATACACATCTATTACAACATCTATAGGTAGATTTACTATGATGGCATGCACATCTATTACAACATTTATAGGTAGGTCTACGATGGTGCATACACATCTATTACAACTTTTATAGGTAGGTCTACAATGGTGCCATGCACATCTATTACAACATTTATAAGTAGGTCTACGATGGTGCCATGCACACCTATTACAACATTTATAGGCAGGTCTACGATGGTGCCATGCACATCTATTACATCATTTATAGGCAGGTCTACGATGGTGCCATGCACATCTATTACAACATTTATAAATAGGTTTACGATGGTGCCATGCACATCTATTACATCATTTATAGGCAGGTCTACGATGGTGCCATGCACATCTATTACAACATTTATAAGTAGGTCTACGATGGTGCAATGCACATCTATTACAACATTTATAGGCAGGTTTACGATGGTGCAATGCACATCTATTACAACATTTATAGGCAGGTTTACGATGGTGCCATGCACATATATTACAACATTTATAAGTAGGTCTACGATGGTGCCATGCACATCTATTACATCATTTATAGGCAGGTCTACGATGGTGCCATGCACATCTATTACAATATTTATAAATAGGTCTACGATGGTGCCATGCACATCTATTACAACATTTTAGGTAGGTCTACGATGGTGCATACACATCTATTACAACATTTATAAGTAGGTCTATGATGGTGCCATGCACATATATTACAACATTTATAGGTAGGTCTACGATGGTGCCATGCACGTCTATTACAACATTTATAAGTAGGTCTACGATGGTGCCATGCACATCTATTACAAAATTTATAGGCAGGTCTACGATGGTGTCATGCACATCTATTACAACATTTATAAGTAGGTCTATGATGGTGCCATGCACATCTATTACAACATTTATAGGTAGGTCTACGCTGGTGCATACACATCTATTACAACATTTATAGGTAGATCTACAATGGTGTCATGCACATCTATTACAAAATTTATAGGTAGGTCTACGATGGTGCTTACACATTTATTACAACATTTATAGGTAGATCTACAATGGTGTCATGCACATCTATTACAACATTTATAGGTAGGTCTACGATGGTGCCATGCACATCTATTACAACATTTATAAGTAGGTCTACGGTGGTGCCATGCACATCAATTACAACATTTATAGGCAGGTCTACGACTGTGCCATGCACATCTATTACAACATTTATATGTAGGTCTACAATGGTGCCATGCACATATATTACAATATTTATAGGTAGGTCTACGATGGTGCCATGAACATCTATTACAACATTTATAGGTAGGTCTACAATGGTGCCATGCACATATATTACAATAGTTATAGGTAGGTCTACGATGGTGCATACACATATATTACAACATTTATAAGTAGGTCTATGATGGTGCCATGCACATCTATTACAACATTTATAGGTAGGTCTACGATGGTGCATACACATCTATTACAACATTTATAGGCAGGTCTACGATGGTGCCATGCACATCTATTACAACATTTATAGGCAGGTCTACGATGATGCCATGCACATCTATTACAACATTTATTGGCAGGTCTACGATGGTGCCTGCACTTCTATTATTCATGTAATTTTCTTGTGTGTATGTGCGCGTGTGTGTTCGCGCGTGCGTACGTGCGTGTGTGTGTGTGTGTGTGTGTGCACGTTTACACGTGCATTTTTGTACGACTGTGCGGGCATACGCGTTTGCGTACGAGTGTGTATTTGTACATATAATATTACTATATATACATACAAACATAATACATTCCCTTTAATCTTACACAGATACATAGCATGTTATCCCCGCCCTCAAGACCGAGACATTAGAAATAAAACAACGTGCTGAGGCCTAGAGCCACAGTCAACGTGTGCAGAACACAACCCGTGCCTGGATCCTGGGAGTCCAGGGCACTAGCCACGGCCCGACCAGGCCTGGAAACTGTCGAGATCTGGGCAACATGCCTGGGTGAACTCGACAAGACACGCTATCTCGACTTATCTCACAAGTGGCCAACAACCACATCGGCTGTTTGGAACACGTGCACGGTATGGCGATGAGAATTCCCATCAGGCTAAAACACAACATATCCCTCAGCTTTCCTTACATAATAATTTATTACTTACGTAATTAACCGACTATTTATAAGTTATTATCTTTCTAAGACATTCGCCGTCGAAACACACTTTATTCACTTACGTGGATTATTTGATAATTCCGACCAGGCATGTGCAAAAAATAGAAAAATAATGTTCTTGCATCTCGTCGAATTGTAAATAAAATATACGAATTATATAACCGTCATAAACGTAGGTGTGACACATTTCATTCCCAAGTTGGCCACACCTGTAAGATTTGTAACATAAATCCATAAACTTGCAAACGAACCCGTGTGATTGAAAAAGAATGCACCATTCAACATATGCTAATTAGTTCTGTTTCAAAATTTTTTACTGCGTAAAATATTCCGGGAAGGTGCGCTACCGCAGCGAAATCTATAGAGCGAATGTTTGTGTTACTGCTAAGCGCACGCTAAAGACAGCTAAGTGACCCACACGCTCGTATTAAAATGTTTGACGTAGAATTTTTTCACGATGCTCATTCTGACCAATGAGTGTGTAAATACCTACCAATCTCCAAGCAGAGGCTCACTTCCGGTCACGTGTTCTCTTCAAATGTATCTCTCCCAAAAACGGTGTTTTAAATTTCAAAATGGACGCTAATGAACATGTGCAGATTTTGCACTTCTTTATTTCAATTAAAGAACTCCTAATGTTTGTTCAGAGGCATAAACATCCAGAACCTTGCGAATTGGCCTTTATGAACTCTATTACATTGCCACGTTTTTAGGATAAAACTGCTTATACTTTAAAAAGAAATGATTATCTAAGTTGATGTCGCAAACATGTGTATGATTAATTGTTAGTAAATTTACAGACCTAAAGTATTCAGGTTACGTTTACATGACATTTGTTATGTCATGTCATTAATTTATACTGCCCGTTCGCAACATAGTGTGTACATTACAGTTAGTCAATTATCCGTGTAAGTATAGACATCTACCTACGTGAGCTTTTAGTGTCCAGTTGATATGTACTCCCAGGATGAATATAAATACAACCAGAAGCCACTGTTGTTGTAAACACGAACATTTGTACTACACAAGACTCATTTATGAAAGTGATAAATATTATTTACAAGACGATCTAGACAAGTTAGTGAAATGGTCTGGGAAATAGCAGATGTTTATCAATTATGGGAAATGCCTAGAAGGTAATATAGTAAGGAGGATATATATATATATGCGCAAGAAACTATACATAGTAGGGTGAGAAAACTGCTTGAAGAACTGAGAGTTCGTAGCACCGAATAACGACTAAAGAGCATGCAGAGGAGATTAAGAAGATATCAAATAAAAGTTTGTAACATACTGAGATATTGTGAAAATGAAACTACAGATACTAGCATGTTTTTTAAGAACGATAACACGACCATATAGAACACGGAACAACATTAGTGAAGGAACCGGGTAGATTAGATATCAGAAAGAATTCACTCCCACAAAGGATTTAAATGAATAGAACAAATTAATTATCTGCGGATTGTGTAAGTGGCAGCGTGAATATGTTTAAACACACAACTAATAAATATTTCAGAAGGGCGGGTGAATCTATTCAAGCACAGAATTGACAAGTACATCAGACGGGCGGGTGAATATGTTCAAGAACAGAACTGTCGTATATCAGACGGGCGGTTTAATATGTTTAAGAACAGAACTAACAAGTGTATCTGAAGGGCGGGTGAATATGTTCAAGAACAGAACTGACCAGTATCTCAAAAAGGGCGGGTTAAATGTAAACACACTCTCTGGATGGCAATCGTGTTACCTCTCGTAAAGTCATGTAACGCAAAGGCCGAGAGGGGTAATCGTCATGTCCCATCCCACGAGTTTCATAACACGGGAGCGCGATAAAGAATAATAATAAAATAAACCGTATTGGGATAAAACATGTCAGTATAAGTTGTCCTAAATGCAAGCCCGCGCGTGTCAAATGTTTGGGGTATGTTTTGGTGAGATTTTCGCAGAACGAGAGAAGTCGTGTTGGACATTTTTAGTGGTGCCGTTGACAATTTTCCCCACAGTCTGAATTTATTTTTACGTAATTGTTTCAAATCAAGCGAAACTGGTTCCCCCAATCGGAAGTATTTTACTTCAACGCGGGGATGTGTTTGCATCCATTGCACCGCATCATAATGCAGAAAAACAAAACCGTAAAATGTAAATAGATTTAACAAGATTTAACAAGATTGCCACCCAGAGAATTAACTCTAGGTGGCAGGTGGACAAGGAAGCCCTTTGGCTTATTGAGAGTCCGACCCTTTTATCTATGTGTATCCCGCCCGTCTGAGGTATGTGTCGATTTTATTTTTAAACATATTCACGCTACTAGCACCCACACAATCAGCAGGTAATCTGTTCCATTCATTTACAGTCCTTTGTGAAAATGAAAACTTTCTTATATCCAATCTACTCTGCTCCTTTGCCAATGTAAGTTCATGTCCTCTAGTCCTTCTATCTTTCTTAACTGAGAAAAAAATATTTCTATCAATATTTTCATAACCCTTCAATATTTTAAACACTTCTATCTGATCTCCTCTCAATCTCCTGGTCTCTAGTGTTGTTAAACCGCATTTTTAGGCGTATTTCGTAACTAAGATCCCTCAGTTTTGGTATCATTTTAGTTGCTCTCCTCTGCACTCTTTCTAGCATATCTATGTCCTTCCTGCGATATGGCCTCCACGCTTGAATACAATATTCTAAATGAGGCCTAACTATTGTTTTGTACAGCGGTATTATTAGCTCTTTTTCCTTATACGTTATGTTTCGCCTAATTAATCCAAGGATTTGATTTCCCTTTGAAGCTGCAATTCCGCACTGCTCTGAAACCTTCATATCAGCACTAATGGTTAACCCTAAGTCCTTTTCTTTTACAGTAGTACTTAGTACAGTACCCCCCATTGTATATTCTACTTCTTCGTTCCCATGTCCTGTGTGGAGGCATTTACATTTCCCAAAATTGAACAGCATTTGCCACTTTTCAGACCATTTGATCAACCTGTCAAGATCATCTTGTAAATGCTGTCTATCTCCATCACTTTTAATCCTTCTAAACACTTTTGTATCATCCGCAAATTTCAACACCTTGCTTATTATTTCGTCATCCAAATCGTTGATATATATTAAGAATAATATAGGACCTAATACTGATCCCTGTGGTACCCCACTCAATACTGATTTCCAGTTTGAAGCCTCCCCATCAACTACTACACGTTGTCTTCTGTCAATCAACCATTGTTCTATCCAGTTTATTATACCATTTCCTATGCCATGGGCCTTTAGTTTAAGCAGTAATCTTTGATGTGGTACTTTGTCGAAAGCTTTTTGAAAATCTAAGTAGACGATATCTACTGGTGATCCCTCATCTACCCACTTAGTGATGTCTTCCAAAAAACATAACATATTTGTTAAGCATGACCTCGCTTTAAAAAAACCATGTTGAGATGGGTTTATCAAGTTTTGTTTAACAAGAAAATCCACCATGTGATCTTTAATTAGTCTTTCTAACAATTTACAAATCACTGATGTTAAACTCACTGGTCTATAGTTCTCTGACTTGTTTCTCGAACCTTTTTGAATAACGGTATAATGTTTGCTTCTTTCCATTCTAAAGGAACCACTCCCTCTTCTAATGACAAGTTGAAAACTGTTGCAAGCGGTATGCTAATTTGTTCTACAATTTCCAATAGTAGTTTGGGTGGAATACCATCCACTCCAGGTGATTTATTATCCTTCATAGCCCTTATTTTCTTACCTACCATTTCCGGGGTTACAATTAATTGTCCTAAGTAGTCTGAATCTGCCCCCTTGAACTTAGCCTCTGGTACTGGCAGTGAACTAATATCTTCCCTGGTAAACACTGAACTAAAGTACTCATTCAGGTCTTCTGCCATTAAGAATCCCTCTGATATTATATTTCCAGCACTATCTTCTAGAGGACCGACTTTATCTTGAACTTTCTGTTTGCTTCGAACATACGCATAAAAACTCTTGCTGTCATGTTTTATATTACTAGCTAATTGTTGTTCATAGCTTCTCTTTGAATTTCTAATTTCAGCTGTAGCTTGGTTAAGTGCTTCTTTATAACTGTTGTAGTCTTCATCATTTCCAGTACATCTGTATGACTTCCACATCATTTGTTTGTACTTAATTTTTCTAATGGCTTCTTTCGATAAGTGTTTCTTTTTGGACCGTTTTCCTTGTTTTTTGAAGGGTACAAATTTATCGACTATGCACTTAATTTCACTCTTTAATACATTCCAGCATTCTGTTGCCGTCTTATTTTTCAGTGTGTTATTCCAGTCTATCTTTGCTAAATATTTCCTCATGTCCTTATACCTTCCTTTGTGGAAATTTCTCCTATACTGCTTTTTACTATTCCTTTCTGATTTTACTTTGATGATAAAATGTATCTGGTTGTGATCGCTACTCCCCAGTGGCTCACATATCTTGACATTGTCAACTAATTCATTCTGTGAGGACAAAACTATGTCTAACACATTCTCACCCCTGGTTGGTTCTAGCACATGTTGAGAAAGGAATGTATCTTGAACTAAAACTAAAAACTTGTGGTCCTCACTCCCCATACTCTGTAGAGATTTCCATTGTATATGCCCGTGGTTAAAATCCCCCATAATAATACAGTCCCAAATAATAAGAATATGTTCTTCTTCTATGTGCCATGTCTGTCACAGGCGTTGGCGATCATGGCCCTCCAAACCGCACGGTCGTTTGTAGTTTGTAACAGTTCTGTTGTGCTCCTTCCACACCATGTTGACAGACTATCTATTATTTTTATTCTCTGGCGTCCTCTGGATCTTTTTCCTTCTATCTTTCCTGTTGTTACTATATGTTCTAAATTTTCTTTCTCATGACATGGCCTGTAAATCGTGCTTGTTGTGTTCTAACTTTGTTGGTGATCTTTCTTTTTGATTTGGCTGTCCTAAGGATGACTTCATTGCTTTGCTTTGCAGTCCATGGCACTCGCAGCATTCTTCTTAAGAACCACATTTCAGTGGCTTCTGTGGTTTTTGTGAACTTTTGGTTATTGTCCAGGATTCACATCCATATAGCAATATGGGCTCTATATAACATTGCAGTACACGTTTTCTCACTTCAATAGTTATATTTTTGTTTGTTAAAATGCTTCTCATGTTGTGAAAAGCTGTTTTGGCTTGTGCAATTCGTCTCTTGATCTCATCGTTGCATCGACCGTCGAATGTTATTAGTGATCCCAGATAGTTAAACGTTCGGACTTGCTTCAAAACAGTGCCATATGCTACCATGTTGCATGTTGGAGTGTAATTTGTCTTTGAGATGACCATGGTATCTCCGAGGAGAGGAATGGTAAGGAGTATCAGTAACGAAGAAACAAAGAAAGCACTCAGAGTGTTGACAAGTGGGAAGACTGTAGGAGCAGATGAAATACCAGCTGAAGCTTGGAAATGTATGGGCAACTTTGGTATAAAGTTACTATGCAGACTATTCAACTGTGTCATGACTTCAGAATACATGCCATCGGCTTGGCGACAAAGCATACTGGTCCCAATCTTCAAGGGAAAAGGTGACATTCAGGAGTGTAAGAACTACCGAGGGATCAAAGGCCTGACGCACATCTTTAAAGGGATTCTTTGAGAATTTTAATATTTTTGTAATGTACACAATTATTAGGTAATCCTGTTAATATGATTATTTCAGGTAATAATATGCCTTTATTTCATTACAATTATGTTTTATTAATCACTAATGACCCTGACAATATATCGAAAAAATAACTCTGCGTACGCGGAGTTTCTATTTTGGGCCCCCCTTCACGATCCGTATAACGCATGCTCATGAATATTCGGGACTGACCGTCAGACTTCGATTAGCTACGTCGAGTTAAAAGATGCAAGAAATACGTCATCAACATGTGTGTATATGGATTAGCCACCGCTATGCGAATTAATCCTGACCAATAAAATTATCAAAATGAAACGTGGACCAGCTGCTGTTTATGTCCCAGATTCAGCAAAGAAAAGAAGGAAATAATATGGAATAAACGGAGAATGAACATAGCGACAGTTCATGACAGACGGATTGATTTAAAAGTAAAAACACCACCTCTTCATGCACGAAGCCGGCGATGCCGTTGCTGATGGCGACGTCGATGTCATATTGAATGATTGGCATCGTTTTTGTTGGAATATAAAAACTATGGTACTATCATGTACCTTTTTCACTAGGTACATCTGACTATACATTTTGAAGTGAAGTTTTAATGAACTGTTTAGATAACAGAAACTTACCGAAGCTGAGAAACATTCAATAATGAAACCATTTTATTTGCACCATACATCTAGCTGCTATTTCCGTAAGCAATATAAATACATTATACATCACTAAAGTAATTTACGGTATTAAAATAGGATTGGTGGTTAGTTATGTACTTTCCTATCTACATAAGGTTTAATTTTAGTTTCAAAAATGTAGATCTATAAAGAGCATAACATTATTGTCAAGAAAATATTAAAATATATTACATCAGTATAAAACCATGTTTTATTTTGTACTGGGAGTGCAATAATTATTTGTTCTGCCCATCATTTAGAGTAAAACATCGAATTTGTTTCTGTCGAACTCATGTTTCGATAACAAATAAAATGGCCATTGTATGATGGAAATAAAGTTATAAAATTACAAAACTTTAAAAGTAACGCATATTTTAAAACACTGTTTTCAGTCATCATTGGTGTATTTAGCTCAAGAAGATCCCTAATAAAACATTTTGAATGTTGTGGAACATTTATATTTTATGAATTTTCAAAATTAGTGTATAAGCAACTTTGTCGACACCTTTTTATACACTACTCCCAGTATAATTAACTTAACACAAACTTGTTACACACATTTTTGAAGAATATGCTGTAGAACACAATCCAAACATGATGAGCATAAATTTTATTAAGTAGAGCTCTTCATTTTCCTCTTTCCATCAGCTCAACTATTTCCACTGTTCCTGCAAATAAACAAAGTTGAATTTAGGAAACTGAGCCTAAATATGAGTTAACTACCTCAACACTGTGCATATTAATTCAGTTTAGATATTGAATTATGGGACTTATCACCAAGTGTACAACTGGCTTAATGGAAAAGAAATACAAGAGAACCTTGTTATGTTGATTCAGTCAGACTAAAATCCCAATCCATTACTTTGGCCAACTTTTAATTTGCTTCTACATAATTACCTGTATGCATTGGTCATATACAGTGCCCCTGGAAGTTCGACCTTATCCAGAGTGCACTGTATATTTTCCTTTATTCTTGCTCTAATAATTAATGTTGTATATAATTATACATATGGGCCATTCTCGTGAAAAGTGTACAGTAACGGTAAAGTAACATGTCATAAAATAAATGTTTAATTTGTTTTTAACAAGTACTATTATTATCAAAATTATTTAAATTAATGTGCTATTCACATAAAGCAGCGCAACGTGATCTGATCTATTATTATATATTTTTTTAAATATATTCAAGCATAAAAACTTAGGTATATTAGAATGCAGATCTGCTGGTGTCAAAAATTCGTACATCGCAAAATTCCGTAGCAACATGGTATTGTGTACTTTTTAAAAAACTTAAAACGTTTACATTGAATGATGACATGCCAGCCAGGTTTACTAACAATCGTAGCTGTAGCATTCTAAACAATCTGTGAACGTACGAATCTCACATTTTTATGTTTCGGTTCAAATAAGTGGGGAAACGGGGATTTTTCAAGAACGGCTGGAATTTGGAAAGACAAGACCTGTTGACACACAGATTTAGGCACAACAATTACACCCACGACCAGGTTAATCCTCTTGCTATGGTTGCATATACTGATATTTTAGTGTGCATTTTCGTTCACTGCATGTCAAATACCGAACAATGCAGTTTTACTAACTAGAAAGGCGAGACCATTGCCTAAGGCTATGTTATTTACTGTAGTAGAGGCTCGACAGACTCAGTGACACTTCCAGCGGCAGCTGACACCGACTGCAGCCGTCCGCGTCGGCGGACGTTATAATTCTATTTAATCGAAATGTTACTCGGCTGACTGCATTGGGAAGCAGGATAAATAAAAATGCATATGCATCCTACTCTTATAAAAATAGCTGTCAATATACAATGCCATTGCTGAATCAACTCATCTCGAAATCAGACATGTTAGCTGTGTGTGACGTCACGGTCTGTGTGTGGTTCACTGCTTGTACATGAATATTCATTATACTCGGGCTGCAGAATTAATCTTCCACGTGGCAGCAAGCTCATAATGAAGCGCGTAAACACAACTGATTATCGGCTTTTTGCGCAGATAACACCCAAATTATGCATAAACATGCAAGAAATTAATACGTTTTGATACGGTACACCTCGAATGTATATTAGCTTATAAAGAATCCCTTTAAGATATGGGAGAGAGTCATAGACAAGAGGATGAGAGAATGCACAGACATACATGAAAGTCAGTTTGGGTTTATGCCAGGCAGGAGTACCACAGATGCGCTTTTCATTCTCAAACAAACAATAGAGAAACACAGGGAGGGACAGAAGGACATCAGAGTGGTATTTATCGACTTGGCGAAAGCATACGATCGGGTACCAAGGGAGGAGATATGGAGATGTGCGAAAGAAAGGAATGTACCGGAAAAGTACTTCAGGCTGATATAGGATATGTACCGGGGGTGTGAGACAAAGGTACGCAGTGTGGCTGGTGAAAGCAGCAACTTTGGCGTAGAGGTTGGGTTGCTCCAAGGATCTGCATTGAGTCCATACTTGTTCCGCGTATTGATGGACGTCTTGACGGAGAAGATTAGAGAAGATGCACCAGAATCAATGATGTTCGCAGATGACGTTGTGCTGTGTTGAGGAAAGGAGGTAGACATGACAGAGAACCTGGAGACGTGGAGGAAGGCACTGGAAGAGAGAGGAATGAGGGTTAGTCGACCTAAAACCCAATTCATGGACTTCATGTTCGAACGGAATGAGGAGATAGACAGACCAACTGTAAAGATACTGGGAGACGAGCTGGAAAAAGTGACACACTTCAAATATCTAGGGTCAGTCATGGAAGAGACGGGAGGCATGGAAACGGAGATAAAACAGAGAGTGGGTGCAGCTTGGAGAAATTGGAAGAAATGCAGTGTTGGATTGTTTATAACTTGCCTGGATCTTCGGGTTTTAAAAGTAAGGCATAACAGCTGTTATGTTTCGTTGTCCAAGTTTGGTCACCGACAGTTGGGTTTTTGGCACGGAGGCTGCTGTTTATATGTTGCTATATGAAAATTATGTCTTTATTATAATTAATTATTTGGAACGTATTCTAACACTCTGTCAATTGTTCTAATGCCATGGTTGACATTTGGTTTAATCACAACCAATCACAATCACAATACTTTATTGTCCCTTGGGAGGGAAATTCATTTGGAGTGTAGCAGCATATTAAAACAAATAAAACAAATGTACATGCAATATAAAGTTAAAAATAGTAATACAAATTATATCGGTTAAATAAATAAGTTAAAATTAGTTAAATATGTTAAATAAGTTAGAGAAGTTAAAAAAGTGAAATCATGTCACAAATCACAAATCACCGTTTGTACGACCATACTGGTTGTTTCACGTGTCAATATGCTAGTGATCACAATGTCAACACTGACATCGTTGCGACACAGAAGCCATATGTAGGATGACAGCAACCAAGATATAAGACTTACAATGCTGTGTTTGCTATCTTTATTTATACAAAGTGAACTGATTTATATTGTCTCAGTAGAACGCTTTAATGTCAATAAAATGTATGATATTCCACTCTATAGTTGTCCAGAATATAAATTTTCTATGTTTGTTACCTATAAAGACAACATATATCTAACCGATCGACACCATTTTAAAGATAATTCAATGGACATCAAAATAAATAACTTACAATTATAGAGAATCAATAGTTTGGAAGTTACAGCTTACAAACTTGCAGGCACCCATAAATGTTGAGATCTGTAGCAGCAGCCTGGGGAACAGGGACACATGCCAATTTAACTGTTCGGGGTTTAATGGGCAAGTGGAAGTCGATTGTGTAGTTAAGAGCAATGGTGACTATAAAACATATGATGCACCCAGTAGCTATGTAAATACAATGTTTAAACCTAATAAAATGATACCGTTCGTACGACCATACTGTTCTTTTGCATTCAGACATCTTGTATCTTGCATGTAATCACCAACAGTATATAAACAACAACACCCACATTGAATATAATCACAACAGTGCGACAAAGCTTCAGTGTGTGATTAAGAAAGAGGTAGTACATTACGAAGATGCGTGTCTGCATTCACGATCGGGAGCATAATGTATCTGATCGTTGGCAATGGCATTTCTTGCCCTCGAGGGATGGATGTCAACAAGGACACTTATAATATACCATTGTATTCGAACAAGCGAGTGTATTTCCAGATCTTGTCTATAACAGGCAATAGACAGGATTCCCTCTAAAAAGGAATAATTTGATCGTTATTACGTTTATGGGTTCGGAAATACGTCAGAGTGGAATCAGAGGTCCCCAGATCTTGATTATTCACTGATGCGGAATGCAGTCAAAGGTGTATTAGTAATCACTACCACACACATAAACCCCTGAATTCTCTCTGAACAAAGAAAGAAGCGAGTAGACCTCGATACTTCGGCATTTACAATCCTCAAGAATTAGCGGATTGATGGGTAAATGTCTCTGTAATGTTCACTATACAAATTTTATTTCTAAAACAGGGACACCTAAGTGACACACTTCAAATATCTAGGGTCAGTCGTGAAAGAGACGGGAGACATGGAAACGGAGATCAAACAGAGAGTGGGTGCAGCTTGAAGAAATTGGAAGAAATGCAGTGGAGTGTTGGGCGACAGGAGGATGCCAGTGAAGTTAAAGGGGAAGATCTATAAAAAACAGTAGTCAGGCCAGCCATGCTGTACGGGGCTGAGACCTGGGCAACAACGAAAGGACAATAAGTAAGGATAGAGATGAATGAGATGAGGATGTTGAGGTGGATGTGTGGAGTAACAAAGAAAGATAAGATCCGAAACGAATATATTAGAGGAGCAACGAGAGTGACACAAACATGCAAAAAGATAACCGAGAAACGACTGAAATGGTATGGGCATGTGATGAGAAGGGAAGAGGAGCACATAGAGAGAAGAGTGCTAAATGCAGAGATACCAGGAAGAAGAAAGAGAGGATGACCGAAGACCAGATGGAAAGACACATGCAGAAGAGACATGGAAATCGTGGGTCCAAGTGCAGATATGGTGATGGACAGGGCGACATGGAGAAAGAAAATCACCAGCCATACCGACGACCCCAGATGACGGGAAAAGTCAGAGAAGAAGATGACCATGGTTTCTGTTTTATTTTTGTTCAAGGACATATCTTTTTCTCACTTTCCCTTATTATTGTATCTAGCGTAAGAATATATTATATATTTTTGCTACGCTCAGTAAGTGTTGCTAGTACTGAATCCGAACTGACGACAGGTCGAGACGCCCTAGTATCATGGTTAATTGTTTCGAAGGCATTGTCTCTGAACTGGCACAAATAAACAGTACCAGGAAAAATCATTAGTGGCCATGTCGACATTAGGCGGCACTAAAACAACGACATCGGTTATTGCACTGAGACAGCGCTAACAACGATAAGACGTGTTCCTCGCTCACCACTGACGAGTTGTCGACTTACGTAAACACGTCGCAGTGGTGAACGTGAACAAGGAGACGTGTAATAAAATCAGTAATCAGCAGAGAGAGAGAGAGAGAGAGAGAGAGAGAGAGAGAGAGAGAGAGAGAGAGAGAGAGAGAGAGAGAGACAAAACTGATACAGAGACTGCGTCTCAGGCTGAGACGAAGACGAGTAATGAAATGGAGTATAGACTAGAAGCTTGCTGTTGCTGACTAGCTGTGCAGAACACATTGAAATTACAATTGTTTCCATATACATGTAACCGATGTTCTTTTATTTCCTACGAATGACGGAGGCAGAGATGGAGGCAGAGACATAGACGGAGGCAGAGATGGAAACATAGACAGAGAGGAAGACAGAGACGGATACATAGACGGGGGCAGAGACGGAGGCAAAGACGGAGGCAGAGACGGAGACATAAACGGAGGCAGAGACGGAGGCAGAGACGGAGACGGAGACGGAGACAGAGACATAGACGCAGACAGAGACGGAGGCAGAGACGGAGATAGAGACGGAGGCAGAGACGGAGAGAGACAGAGACTGAGACAGAGACGGAGGCAGACATAGAAGGAGGCAAAGGCGGAAGCAGAGAGGGAGACCTAGACGGAGAAAGGGACGGAGACGGACGCAGAGACGAGGACATAGACGGAGAAAGAGACGGAGGCAGACGACTACGACGGCTTGGGCATGTGCAGCGAATGGCCATTGGCCGCCTCACTAAATTCCGATATAAGGATGTGATCCAAATATATCTGAATTAGGGATTATGACATTGGGCCGTAGCACTGGCGAACATTTACCGAATTACTTGCTTGCACTGGTTTAATATTAACATTATATTTTTCACACTTAATCACCCACTGCATTCGCACAACTTGCAAACTCCTATCTTACCCCACCCGCGCCCCGAACGGAGCTGTGTGGAGCATACAATCGCAAACCAAGAGACATCCATCTGGTGAATCAGCATTAACCTAACGGGCGGTTCCGCAGTTGACATTTAAGCGTATACCTGAACAACTAGGAAGGCTAGCGTGCGATGCGTCATGCTGGCAAATTACCGACGTGAAGCCGCTAAAACAAGTAAGCATTATCTCACGACAAAGGCCCTGGCCACTACTGCCATTTTGGTAAA
Organism: Paraescarpia echinospica; assembly: GCA_020002185.1. Lineage (NCBI taxonomy): Eukaryota > Metazoa > Annelida > Polychaeta > Sabellida > Siboglinidae > Paraescarpia > Paraescarpia echinospica. The sequence goes on from CM034535.1 coordinate 61,790,570, forward strand.
TTAAGCATGTTGCAATGAACATAAATCATCTATCGTTTAAAGAACGTATGTCAAGCAAATTGTTCTGCGATATGTGCGCTTACATCAAGTAAAACGATTTAGTAAAAATAACGCACCGAGCACGTGCAGTAAAACTTTAAACGCACGCGTAATACCCGAGTCGACATAGCATTTATTACATTCGAAGCAGAGAAGTTCTTTCATCTGCTAATCACATGTACTCGTGCGACGTGTAGAATCGCGGTGACACCTGTCTCTTCAAAGACCGTGTTTATGATCCGCGATGGGCCATGTGACGTCACGCGGCGAGGTCACGGGGCCCGTCACGCAGCTGACCCCGGAGGCCATCTCGGACCTGGTTAAAATAGCCGCACGGGAGCTACGCTTTCAGTACGCTGCGGCGTCTTGAAACATCGTAATTAATCGCGCGCGCCAGATGCCTGTGATTAGCTCTACCTTAGCGAACGAAGCCCGTTCGTGCGCCTGCACTAGACAAATTGCTACACCGACCGGCCGACCGACCTAGTTCCGACGGCTACCTGTCCACGGATACGCTCTCTTCAACCGGGTCGATCGAAGGCAATGTTATTGTGGTTGGCAAGCGAAGCGCTACAGACGGTCGGGCGGGCGCAGTCGGCGGCAGATTTTATCGACCGGCCATCATATCTGCAGGCTCTCTGTCTCGGCCGCTGACGTGGCACGCTAAGGTAAGATACGTTACTACTGTTGCTGATGGCAGGTTTTTCGAAACTAAGACGCACGATCGTGAATTTACGGATGTGGGAACAATTATTTGTATTGTTGTTTACGCCGTGTGCCACGTAAGTGCGCGGCACAACTGCGTACCCGAAGCATCGGAGATAGCGATGGTTGAGTGAGCGGTAATAGGGGGACAGGTAGACAACTCATTCATGTTTATGGGATGACGAGTGGGGCTGCATCGTGTTACCGTTTACGATGGTCGTCGAGTCATGGGAAATACTCGCCAACGATACTACTGCTACCAGAGCGTCGAAACAAATCACCATCTGGTCCGGTTTACACCATATCGTGATTGATGGCTGTTATTTGGGGATGACGAAAACAACTCCGTCAGTACACATTATTGTAAATGACATTTCTTCGTGCGAAACGTTATCTACTTCTCGCGGTAGAACACTATGGGCATAAAACATATCATATCAAATCACAACGCAAATATGTTTATATTTTATTAACTTAGGTGGACAGACACTTCAACGGCAACGAGACAATATATAGCCGGATTTGCATCTGATGTAGGATGATAACGGGAAACCCGTGACAGCTTGGTGACGAGTTCGGTTCAGTGAACCTTGACGTAAACAATTATTGTGTATCGTTTGCGCGTCTAGTTGCCAAGTGGCCGCTAGAAGTGGCATCGTGCGGAGGTCATCCATCATGCGGTTACTTGCAAGCGTCGGATTGTATCATTCCTGCGTGTTTGGCTCCACCTTTAATCGGTGTATCTAACATAGATAGAAATGGCAACAAAGTGTTGTCTTTTAAAGCTATCCATTCATGTAATCCCCTCCTGTTTACGATATAATTGTGCATTACTCTGAATGTACCCGGGGAACTGTCTAATCGTCCGCTGTTAGTCTCTGTCGAGATTCGCGTCGTTTGGAATGGCCCCCACCCGCTGTTTTAATAGCGAAAGTTATAAAACACTACCGAATGACAGGCTCATAAAAAGCGCGCTAATTGAATATTGCGCGTTGACGGCGTAGTGCCTTTAAATGTACAGCGTGTTCTGACGTAACATCACCTCGAAACTGTACCTGTGACACGATCCCGGGGTGTTCGTGCAAACGTTCTAATGATTTAGACTTGACGCAATGCATTAACGCATTTATCAATTTTTAAACCACCAGACAGCCGGGGTGGTCTCAAATATGCACACTTCTTATTTCCGTCGTCACCCCTGTAAGGTTGCCCATTTTGGCGCTTTTTTCGTCTTCAGTTTTCTTTCTTCTCCATAAAACCAATACGTCAACTAGCATAATATACCTGTTTGTGAGATCATAGACCAGGCGGACAATAAATAAATGAACGGCCTATGCAATTAAACATAATTGAACTTGTTACAGTAATACGATTATCAGATTTTACGTTCACGATTATCAGACTTAGAGCAATCGTAATTGATTCAGACTTGTTACATGTGTGCCGTTATATGTAACAGTCATAATCTTATCGTGTAATCGATTGCAGTGCTATGTAATAGTAAACAAGACATATCTAGATGCCAGTTGCAACTGCACGCGCACGAGCTGTGGCCATGTGATCTAGTCACATGTTATAATGACGTGTTCTTGTGACGTAGTGGCCGACGGTTTCTCCGGTAACAATGGTGGCTTAATAACTGTATTAATGGGAAGTAAACGACCCCGGCGAGGTCAAGTATTTGGTCAATAAAGTATTTAATTAACCAAGAAGCATTTAGAAATCACCGGTGGACAGCAATTAACGTATAAATGGAAGCGTTTAGGTTAAGTAGAGGATGCCGCTTAGTTTCTAATGACATCCACATTGCAGTCATAAATAGAACTAGCATGAGATTGTCCGATTCTCATTTCCTGACACTGATGAAGATTACTTATCAGGCCTGTACATTATGATTATCCTTCTTCTTTCTAGTCTTCTTGTTAGGGTGGTTAGTATGTGTGTGTGTGCGTGCGTGCGTGCGTGTGTGTTTGTGTGTGTGTGCGTGCGTGCGTGCGTGTATACATGCATCAATGTACGCATGCATGTATATGCACGTCCGATTAGTATGAACATATATGAAGTACGTGTTTTGCTTTCAATCTTCTCAAGAAAAAAGGTCGCTGACTAAACCAACATTGCTGTTGTTCCGCCAGTTGAATGCCGTTTTCTTGCATCGCAATCAAGGATCTACCGCGACGCTCATCAAAGGTGGCGCACGCCTCGTTCTCTCTTGTTACCAAGCCAACCGCCCAAAGCGTGTCGGTGTAAATTAAATTCTAAAATCGATACACCACTGGCATTGATACACCAGTTCATTGATTGGTACGCCCTGTCGCGAACTTGGTGTTGTCCTCAATTATACAAATTACACATGCTACGAAAGTAAACACTATCATTAAACGAATCGAAAAATTATATTACGGCTCTATAAATTAAATTCATTATACCAGCAAGGCAGAATCAGCCGTTGCAAATAGCATGTACATGTATAAGATATATCTAATATTCAAAACGCGATGACGTAACGGATACAGCATCACACTCTCAATCCAGAGATTTCGTGTTCCAATCCCATTGCTGCCGTTTCAAACCTTGGGCAAGTTCGTTCACCCTGCGTTGCTCATGTCCAGTTCACCCAGCTGTATAAATGAGTACCAGGCTATATACAGTGGTGGTTATTTATGTACAAATGGTCTTCATGCATTAATTGTAGCGTGTCTGAGAGCTTCCAAGAGAAGTCGAGACGTTGTTCGATTGAACAGGTCTGACAGGGGGTGAAGTTTAAAGTGCTTTGGACTATGGATAGGATACAGGATTGCCACTATAAATCAATGTTCACATCATTAGCGATCTTATAATAATAATAAATAAATAAAAAATACTTCTTCAGCGCCAAAATCCTTAGAAAATCCGAGCGAGAAGAATCAAGTCCCCACAATGTGCTATTACAAGAAGTAATTGTGTGTCAATAAGTTGCTTGCCGTTCCACAGATGTGTACGGTGTATCTCTTGTTTGACGATTCCAATTTTAATTTAACTAGACAGTTGCCTTGGGTTGTGACTACATATACGTTTCGAAGCGTACATAACGTGCATATTTTGGCCCACCCGACAAAATATGGCTGTGTGCATGTTTTAACATGGATTAGTTTGGCATTACACAATTTTCTTTTCAAATGAAACTGCGCAATCACGTACTTTATCGGATCACTTAGTTTATCGGAGATAACAACCAGATCGACTAGCCCAAGCAGAAACTTGTAAATAAACATTTTGTAATTGCCGACATTTAGTGACGAAGTTATTAAAACTCACGAAGGTATTACAACACATTAACTGTCTTCACCTCTGCACAGGTATGTCCTGAACGCAAATTAAAATATGCGCAGACACACTCGTACACCCATATATAATCCCACTGACGCACACACGCACGCACACACACACACTCACACACACACACACACACACACACACACACACACACACACACACACACACACACACACACACACACACACACACACACACACACACACACATAAACACACACAACTGAATATCGTGGCACAGCAGTGACCAATATGGATTAGCAGCCAGCGGCACAAAACCGTCGTCGTTTTGTAATGATGTATTCACCATTTAATGTAGTTACCTACGTGTTTTCTAGAAAATTCCTCACGCTGGATATAAATAATAGTTACTGTAGCAGAAAAGAAATTATGAGTAACTGCCCAGTATAAATCATGTCCTACCTCCCAAAATGCCCGCGGTGCCAAAGCAGAATGCTCATTATATCCTCCCACTCGCATCCAAGTGTTAGTCATCCCAGTTCACAGCTTCCCTCAGCGTCGACTCCACTCCTGGATGCTGACAGATAACAAATTCCTTCCTGCCGGATCGCCGTATCGCCGTATCGCACGGTTGTCGCCCCTGTTGCGATAGTAACCGGAAGTGGAACGTTAGAGGGCAGAGGTTAGACACTGTTGGAAAGTAGTGTATGTGTGTCTGCGTGTGTTTGTTTGCGTTTGTGGGGGGAGGCTGAGAAGAAAGAGAGATAAAGAGAGGGGAGAGCGGAGACAGAGAGGGGGAGGGAAGGAAGGAAGGGTGGGAGGGAAGGAGCAGAGAAATAGAGGAGAGAGAGAAGAGAAGAGAACGGGAAGGCGCGCGCGCTGTTACGTTGCTCATGTTGTGGTCTAGGTGGTGTTTGCCACGGCTTATCTGGTCGTATGATTGTTTTTGTGAAATATCTAAACATTTTCGTGTTTTCGTATTTTGGTTTGTGTATGTATTCTTAACTAACCTCCACATAACATAAGACGTCGAACTCTTTTGGAAATGTACTTATGGAAAATTCCAACAGTCAAATTTGCCTCTTCTCTTTCGGTGATTGCTGAATGCTGGCTGCCGCATCTCATCTGGCCACAGGTGCTACATGCTCGACAATTTATTTGTTTACCGGGACTCCAAAAGTACCCTGACGTAGTCGCATCACACCAAAATCACCGACCCGTGACGGCTCATTTACGACTGTAATTAACTATCGCAATCAAGCGAATATACACACATTCGTTTTATTTCCAACAATATAGAGCGGTCAGAGGTTTCATCGATTTCTATCTGCTTGGCGGTTCCATTAGCATTAAGTTTGTTTCACCCGAAGGAATTTCACGGGTAGTTATGTATTATCAAGGTTAATTAATTAAACTTACAAAATATACTTGTTGAAATACCACTTCAAAGCGCATCCAAATTACGATGATATGTTCTTATCTGGCTAATATTGAAGTTATGCTAATAATAACCGCGTGTTTCAGTTGATAATTCGCATACGTGTTGTGCAAGCAGCACATGTTCCCATGTTAAACCGTTACTCTCAATAAAAGGATGCGAATTAACACCATGAAAGAAGAATAAAGTAAACTCCACACTTAATAACCATTCCGATGCGTTATTACACACGCTATCGGCATATTAAAATAATTAATGTGCAAACTTTGGGGACAATATCACCTTGTCCCTTTCTGTCTATATTTTTGAATGATTGACCTCTGATCTACCAACCGGTATTGACTTAAAAGTACACAACGCTAATTAATTCGAGTTATTCAGTTACGATTATTATATATGCTTTTCTATCTTTCGGAGAAACACGTAAATAGTGAGTGGTGAGCCACTCTTCAGACGGCGCCATTGTAGTGTTACATTCGCTTTACTGTCGCCGTAGTTGTTCACAGCAGAACATAAATGGTAGCGGGGGGGGGGGGGATTTATATCAAAATGGTTTAATGGTGATAACAGTTGCTCTTGTTTCGTTGTTCCGTGGGTGGGTGGGTGTAAGCTAGTAACAATAGTAATAATAGTAACAATAGTAATACTAGTAACAATAGTAATAATAGTAACAATAGTAATAATATTAGTAATAACAACAAAAACTTCATAGCGCCTAAATCACCAGTACCTCCAGCTCAGAGGAACAACAGACCGGACATGTGAAGCATATATCAACACACATCGTTCAAAGGACCGAGCCTCTTAGCGATATGTGTTCATTGCCGTATCACGTGACATACAGACAAGTCGTATCGTTTTATTAGCCGACTGCCGCACAGTGCGAAGTTGACCGGGAAGGGTAAATGTGTGAGGCGGTTATTTATGCGACATTAAATGTAACAATGAAGGCAGACATTCATTATGTATGCGGCAGTAAATCGCCACCGGCGGTGGAATGACAGAAACTTTAGTAGGAGAAAACAATTAATTTTATCCGTGAAATTCACTAGTGTGAAATGCACTCCGCCGGCACTGGACATGCTCATCATAGCTCTTGGACAAGAGTACCAAAGCTGACTGAGACGAAATATTTAAGCTAGAAAGTGCTGCTTTACCGCCGCAAAAAAAAAACGCTCTCATGCACGAGTCACATTCCATATTGTCAATGGAAACAAAGGTGTACACATATTTTCTTTACGACATAGACGATGAATTAATAACGTGTGACGTCAGTCTTACGTATGTTCGACATATCGACCACCGTAATTCCCATCGATGGTTCCGGGCGATTCTGGAATGGTACGTTTACATCCGAAAAACATTGCTTCGGGGAACTTTGGGAGAGCCAGACAATAACGTCCCCTCTGCTATCAATTAACATCGTGACCTTGACCTCAGAGGAATATGGAGTTGGCCTTTGTTACCTTACTATACTCAGTGTAGACAGTTTGACAGAGTGCATTCGCTAAGACGATACTTCCACAATTGCAAACAAAGCAAAAGAGGCATCGATTTTAGCCATCAAACATAACGTTCATCTGCGCTAATGTTTAACGATGTAGATTCAGCAGTTGTCGTAGTGCTTCCGTAGCAAAAAGTGGAACCACAATAACAAACCGGAATAGTTCGTAGAAAAATAATATTTGGCAAAGCAAATGAAATTAATTAATCAACTTGCTATGGCATTGCAGTGTGCATATGTGTGAATATTCATAAATATAAGCGTCGCAACAACGATTGTCTGAAATAATTTAGAAAAATATTATTAATGTTGTCGAATATTTAACATTTCCAATTTTGCGCAATATTACCAGTAGTATTAGTGTAGTTTTTTGTTAGAGATATAATCCTCAAATGGAAGTCCAACTAAGTTGTACACAGCTTGGCATGTGTACACAAACTAATGCTTAATGAAAGTGACTTTTTATTGTTTTTCGATATTTCATTATCCTCCTGCGTTCGTTCCCATGCAGTCAGTAAGATGGACCTATGTATGTGCGTATGCGTGCGTGCCAAACCTGTGCGGGGTATATCCGCAAATGAACCCGTCTTTTTCCATTTTATCAACCCCGAGTGAAGCACCCCACACATAGACCATATTGCATGCTCGTGGAATAAAACAAGAATCACTGATACACGCAATACTTGTTTAGGCTCTAGTTTGTCGTGTTGACGTGAGATCATGTCACTGATTTACTTCCGGTTCGAATAAAATGCCAGTGCTTTTGAGACGGTATTCCGAAATACAGCTACGAACAAGAAAGTAGGCATAGTTGAGAACTACAACAGCTATGATATTTGGAGACTTACATTTGTGGTCTTTTACTGACGGCATGTTTCAATGTCGCTGAAGAAAGGCAATGTTTTCTTGTAATTAGTAATATTTGACGGGAACATATCGAAGTTGTTTTTCTCGAAAACAAAATGGTAGGATGTGACGAAAATTCTACATCAGATCAGTGACATGACAAGCACTGACTGGTGCCGTTGTGATCAAAGTTGAATCGCGTCCAGGATAAAAAAACGTTATCATTGTCGGCTATGGATAAAATGCTGGCCAGTCTCCAAACAAATACATAAATACTGGCCTGTCCCCAAACAACCAAATGCTGGTCAGTCCCCAAACAAACAAATGCTGGTCTGTCCCCACATAGTGGTAGGACGTTCGGTATATCCACATGTATGGTAGCGGTGTGTGTGTGTGTGATTGTAGTGTGTGTGTGTGTGTGTGTGTGTGTGTGTGTGTGTGTGTGTGTGTGTGTGTGTGTGTGTGTGTGTGTGTGTGTGTGTGATTGTAGTGTAAGTGTGTGTGTGTGTGATTGTAGTGTGTGTGTGTGATTGTAGTGTGTATGTGTGTGTGTGTGTGTGAGTGTGTGTGATTGTAGTGTATGTGTGTGTGAGTGTGTGTGATTGTAGTGTATGTGTGTGTGAGTGTGTGTGATTGTAGTGTATGTGTGTGTGAGTGTGTGTGATTGTAGTGTATGTGTGTGTGTGTGTGATTGTAGTGTGTGTGTGTGTGAGTGTGTGTGATTGTAGTGTATGTGTGTGTGAGTGTGTGTGATTGTAGTGTATGTGTGTGTGAGTGTGTGTGATTGTAGTGTATGTGTGTGTGAGTGTGTGTGTGATTGTAGTGTATGTGTGTGTGTGTGTGT
>CM034535.1:61800220-61822720 GCA_020002185.1 Paraescarpia echinospica
GCCCGACCCACGGGCTTTCACGGTACCCACGGAGCATGCCGGGGCGCCATTCATCAAAGACTCAACCATTCGTTTTCGCGGAAAGACGAATAGAGGTGGGACAAACATACCAGCTGCACTCATGCAGCACAAAGCCGTGATATTTTTCCCCCTTTCTCCTCTCGACACTTTTCGCACTTGATTAATGCCTTTCGTACAGACAACCTTATGTGGCTTTGCAACGGTAGTGAAACCAGTTTCGTCACTGTTCCAGACGCGTGTAGGCACGAAACCAACACTCACAAGCAACTGTTTGTTCTGTACAAAGAACATTTCCACAGCTTCCTTATTAAACCCTTTCACACGTGCAATGCTAGTTGCAATGAGTCTTCTGATGGTGAGCGTTGCATGCCGGCGAATGAAGGCCCTTGCCCAATCTATACCGGCCAGCCCACTGGTAACATCGAATGGGTGTGCTATGCCCATGCGTACAGCAAGATCATATGCTAACCGACGCAAGTCAATGATTGTCAGGCAGTACATGGATGACTCCATTTCTTTCACATGCTTCACCAGTTCAGCCTCAAATAGCGGTGAGAACGTCGTTGTTTTGCTGCCCAGTATAATTCTGCCGGGTTGTCTGACCATGCCTCTGATGTGTCTGGCAAGAGTTCGCCGCGGTACCCCATAGTCACCTTAAAGAGAAGCAAATGTGCAAATGTGTCATATACAGATACTACAACAATAATGCATTGATACGAATGCAAACTGAGTCTAGAATAGCTCTGCCATCAATGTGTGCGTGCGTGCGTGCGTGCGTGCGTGTGTGTGTATTACATATGTCAACATTTCATAATCGTTTATGGTAGACATACACATCAGACAACATGACACACCTACCTGATGCCTTGTTCACGGAATCCCCATTCGTCACTGCGTCAACTGCTCTACCGAGTCGATCATCGCCGTAAGATCCTCGCGTTGATGTTCTTTTGTAATTGCGTACCATCTGGAGTGAGAAAAGGGCGTTTACCTTATACTATTTCAATATATTTTAGATTGTTGATTGAACCGTTTATAAATTATATCTTTATTAGTCATGTTAGCTAAAATAATTGTAGATTATAGACTAAGCCAGTGCCATAATATAAATGACGTCTATTACATAGATACATTATTAAGGTCTAGATTGACTATGTCCTGTATTTTTATTATAGCATCTATAATATAATTTAACATAAATGTTTATAATTATATAAATATATGTATATATTACGAATATTTATTAAAACAATCGGAGCAACATGTTTTGGAAGGTCATGGGGCATAACGCGCACACTGTGCGTTTTGCCCCTATTATGTTTGGCCTTTTCGCCCCACATGTGCTATATTATAATGTCTTCATTTAAATATTACTCATATATCGCCCGTAACTTATACATTTATACAACTACTATATGTATGTTTGTTTATGCTATGCATTAACATCTTTGTCATAGGTTCCCGCGGTTACGGTATAAAATCTTACTTTGGTAGGAACAACTGTTATAATCCCGAAGCTATTTTTTTAATGCGAACAGCTTACCGTGCGTTTTACTTCTGCTGTAATCTATGTTGCGCCAAATACGAATGTTCATATATGTGGCTCCATCTGGCAATCTCGAAATTGTTATTTTCGAGCCTTGTAGTTAGATAGGGGGTGGGCGTTATGCCCCATAACTAGGCGTTATGCCATAAGCTACTCTACCACTGAATTTACATTTCCGAAGTAAAATGTGGGAAACAGTTTTTTGAGATAATTTAATCAATCAATTAATCACTCAATCATTCAAACAATTAACCTGGCTGTTTTATTTATAATTCATCGACACACACACGCACGCGCACCACACGCACGCACACACACCATAACTTCCTGTGTGGTTTCGTTGACAACGAGCGCCGTGATCCACGCTGAGGGACAATTTAACATGGAAACAATACGCGGCCAGGAGCATATTTCGAAATTTCTCTCTTACCTGCAGATCATTTCACCTCATCTTTCAGAACATAATGGTACATTGCAATTAAAAGTTGTGTCATGTTTGTTTTAATGTTTCATTTTAGAATAGTACAAGCAACATTAAACCTGGCGGGAACACCGTCTCGAGAATCTATCGCTTGGGCCCCACCCTTCAGGGGAGCGGTTACTTCGATTGTGCTATTACTTGCAGTTTGTTTATTCATTACTCGCACTTTGTACAAACCTTTATACACGTACCTTCACATCTGGCACAGCAAAATAACTACGTGCAGATTCATGTTCCCTGTTGCCGATGGCAATGGACGCAATATATTATGTAGACAGCGAAATAGGATATGGACGAGTTTTTGGAGTAGTAATGAAATAATAGATAGCATGGCAATGTTAATCTATTTAGCAGCTGGGAATCTGCTTGCACAAGATGCGAAAAGTAAACGCTATCTACTTGATGAAAACAAATATCACTACAGTCGTTAACCCAAACCCACTGGAACGCAATGCGACCTATGTTGGACCGTGTCCACGAGGCATGGACACGTCATTTTAAATATGTGTTTACAAGTAATTAATAATGTCCAGTGTTTTTATATGTAACTCCTGTAGTCCTGTATAATGTGTGTTACTTGATTTATCTATTGACTGTAATGTAGTCTAATTCTAATTATTTTTTTCAGTAATATTCCACTGTATTGATCTAAAATGTATATTATATCTTATTTTAATTTCACTATCAACAATTTTGACTATTATATATATATATATATTAGTTACGTTTATATATACTAACCATATATGATTACTTTATCTGTGTTAAATTTTTTAATAATGTCTTAGCAACCATTTTTGGTCATTTTATTCGACACAGACTTCACCCGTAAATTGTAATTTGTAGGAGAGGTGTAATTATATTTTAATAAAAATTTGTAGATTATTAAATATTGACAACAACAAAACACCAACGTCAATATTTCCAAGTTTTCACGAAATTAAGCAGACACAGGTATATCCTTGTAATCAATTCTGAGTGTTCCCTTTCAAACAGCAGCATGCATATTCCTGAAAATTACCAATGCCACTAACAAAATTATTACAGTGTTTCATGTTGTTAACTAGATCCCTCTTTAATACATGTATGTGATATATAATAATGCTAAATTCCATACATCTAACATCATACATTCTTTATCATTCACTATTTCATGCAATAAACTGTGCTTGTATCAGTTTGACAAGTATAGTGACGTTAGTAACTATGTTCATTCTTACTGGTCGAAAGAATGCACATTTAGATAAATACATGCTGTAGTAACATTACCAACAATAACGGCAACATGGCGAAACATACTTAAAGTGATACTGTTAGTGATAAAAAGGCTGAAGGCAGGGAATGAATACAGTGGATGTGCACACCAGTAGTATTTGTATGCAAAATGCAAACACAGGCACGATTTGAACCTGTCACACATAACTGAAACACCATTGAAATCTACTGCAATTTGGTGTAACATAGTTACAGGAAACTCAACGTTAACAGTTGGGTTAGTTTATCGAAGTCCAAACATAAGCATAGAAGAGAATGAAAAAATACAAAACGCTATAAGGGAAGTAAGCAAACGGGACTGTATTATTATGGGGGATTTTAACCACGGGCATATACAATGGAAATCTCTACAGAGTATGGGGAGTGAGGACCACAAGTTTTTAGTTTTAGTTCAAGATACATTCCTTTCTCAACATGTGCTAGAACCAACCAGGGGTTAGAATGTGTTAGACATAGTTTTGTCCTCACAGAATGAATTAGTTGACAATGTCAAGATATGTGAGCCACTGGGGAGTAGCGATCACAACCAGATACATTTTACCATCAAAGTAAAATCAGAAAGGAATAGTAAAAAGCAGTATAGGAGAAATTTCCACAAAGGAAGGTATAAGGACATGAGGAAATAGTTAGCAAAGATAGACTGGAATAACACACTGAAAAATAAGACGGCAACAGAATGCTGGAATGTATTAAAGAGTGAAATTAAGTGCATAGTCGATAAATTTGTACCCTTCAAAAACAAGGAAAACGGTCCAAAAAGAAACACTTATCGAAAGAAGCCATTAGAAAAATTAAGTATAAACAAATGATGTGGAAGTCATATAGATGTACTGGAAATGATGAAGACTACAACGGTTATAAAGAAGCACTTAACCAAGCTACAGCTGAAATTAGAAATTCAAAGAGAAGCTATGAACAACAATTAGCTAGTAATATAAAACATGACAGCAAGAGTTTTTATGCGTATGTTCGAAGCAAACAGAAAGTTCAAGATAAAGTCGGTCCTCTAGAAGATAGTGCTGGAAATATAATATCAGAGGGATTCTTAATGGCAGAAGACCCTAATGAGTACTTTAGTTCAGTGTTTACCAGGAAGATATTAGTTCACTGCCAGTACCAGAGGCTAAGTTCAAGGGGGCAGATTCAGACTATTTAGGACAATTAATTGTAACCCCGGAAATGGTAGGTAAGAAAATAAGGGCTATGAAGGATAATAAATCACCTGGAGTGGATGGTATTCCACCCAAACTACTATTGGAAATTGTAGAACAAATTAGCATACCGCTTGCAACAGTTTTCAACTTGTCATTAGAAGAGGGAGTGGTTCCTTTAGAATGGAAAGAAGCAAACATTATACCGTTATTCAAAAAGGTTCGAGAAACAAGTCAAATAATTATAGACCAGTTAGTTTAACATCGGTGATTTGTAAATTATTAGAAAGTCTAATTAAAGATCACATGGTGGATTTTCTTGTTAAACATAACTTGATAAACCCATCTCAACATAGGTTTTTTAAAGCGAGGTCATGCTTAACAAATATGTTATGTTTTTTGGAAGACATCACTAAGTGGGTAGATGAGGATCACCAGTAGATATTGTCTACTTAGATTTTCAAAAAGCTTTCGACAAAGTACCACATCAAAGATTACTGCTTAAACTAAAGGCCCATGGCATAGGAAATGGTATAATAAACTGGATAGAACAATGGCTGATTGACAGAAGACAACGTGTGGTAGTTGATGGGGAGGCTTCAAACTGGAAATCGGTATTGAGTGGGGTACCACAGGGATCAGTATTAGGACCTATATTATTCTTAATATATATCAACGATTTGGATGATGAAATAACAAGCAAGGTGTTGAAATTTTCGGATGATACAAAAGTGTTTAGAAGGATTAAAAGTGATGGAGATAGACAGCATTTACAAGATGATCTTGACAGGTTGATCAAATGGTCTGAAAAGTGGCAAATGCTGTTCAATTTTGGGAAATGTAAATGCCTCCACACAGGACATGGGAACGAAGAGGTAGAATATACAATGGGGGGTACTGTACTAAGTACTACTGTAAAAGAAAAGGACTTAGGGTTAACCATTAGTGCTGATATGAAGGTTTCAGAGCAGTGCGGAATTGCAGCTTCAAAGGGAAATCAAATCCTTGGATTAATTAGGCGAAACATAACGTATAAGGAAAAAGAGCTAATAATACCGCTGTACAAAACAATAGTTAGGCCTCATTTAGAATATTGTATTCAAGCGTGGAGGCCATATCGCAGGAAGGACATAGATATGCTAGAAAGAGTGCAGAGGAGAGCAACTAAAATGATACAAAAACTGAGGGATCTTAGTTACGAAATACGCCTAAAAAAATGCAGTTTAACAACACTAGAGACCAGGAGATTGAGAGGAGATCAGATAGAAGTGTTTAAAATATTGAAGGGTTATGAAAATATTGATAGAAATATTTTTTTCTCAGTTAAGAAAGATAAAAGAACTAGAGGACATGAACTTACATTGGCAAAGGAGCAGAGTAGATTGGATATAAGAAAGTTTTCATTTTCACAAAGGACTGTAAATGAATGGAACAGATTACCTGCTGATTGTGTGGGTGCTAATAGCGTGAATGTTTAAAAATAAAATCGACACATACCTCAGACGGGCGGGATACACATAGATAAAAGGGTCGGACTCTCGATAAGCCAAAGGGCTTCCTTGTCCACCTGCCACCTAGAGTTAATTCTCTGGATGGCAATCTTGTTAAACACTGAATTGGTTAAAATTACTAACTTTGCACGTTTGCATTACTAGATCAAGTGACGAATACCGCTGCCTGCTTATAACATAAATATATATATATCTTTCTTGTTTCATGAAGAGATCGAAATTTTTAGTCACCTGTCGTCAATTTCACGAAGAAAGTGATACCTCAATCACGGTTCACAATGGAAATATATTTTAAATCACGCTTCACGCTGTTGCACCTGATCACGAATCACAGGGATAAAAAAAGAGCTTTCACGTTTCAAGAGGAAATAATTTTGTTAATGACGGATCACGAAAATACTCCCTGCACCCCCTCCAATAATAACGCCAGGAAAGCTAACCATAAACAACAACGCCATGCAGCGGGCGCCAGCGGTCCCGTGACGTAATTAATCCAGTTTTTGCCGGTACAATTGCCATAACAGCCATGACCAATTTGTGTGAGTGTCGATTCGTTGAGCGTGCTTTTATGATTTTACAAATGTAAGTATTTCCCTTAAAACAACATTTTTAACAAATTGTTTGCACAGTATTGATTAAACAACGGCTAGTAATTTAGAATATTGAAACTCAGCAACTGTTCGTAAAGATTTGATTTGTTTTTTGTGCAAAACGGCATTTTCTGTTAACTATGACCAATTCATGTAACACCAGAATACTATTTTGTTGAAGTGCTGTCCCAAAATATATTTTTTATGAAAAACATAAGGCAAAGATTGTTTTGTTTATGAGACATGCAGTAGTAGTGATATAATTCACACATATTACCGTTATCAAACATCGTTGGCAAAGGCAAAGCTTGATGGAGGTCACACGTAAAAATGTGATTGTGACGTAGGCAAGCCGCGACGTAAAGCGAGATTCTGAATGACGTAACAATCAAGGAGCCTATATTTAGACAGGAGGCGTCACTGTACGAGATCATGGCACTCTACAATGAGAGTTTTGTCCACCATTTGGAAGGCTGGCACGTGCATCATTGTATATAAGTTATGGCTTGGCGCACCTCCAGAATGGTGGACTAACCGCTCCATTGACGTACTTTTTTGAATAATGCGAACAGCGCGCGGTGTACCGTCTTGTATCGATACACGGTCTTTGGTGTTGGTCTCAATCACTGAACGTTTGAAAGTAGAACGCAGTAACTTATTGTGCAGTCTGTATATCAGCGCAGTATGCTCGACAGGCCGAATATTTAACAGGTTTCGATACAATTTGTCTTGGCGATACACAACTGTCACAAGGAGGAAAATCACGAACGCAAGTATATGACTGATTTGGTGTAGCGTTGACGCTGTTGAAAAACGAAACGAGACATATGGCCGGGGAAGAGAGAAGGGATATGGCGAATGATAGAGACTAGAGTGAATGAGGGAGAACGTGGGGAAATAGACATGTATTGATGGAGGGAATAGTGAAGGGAGTAAGCAAGCGAAGTAGTGAGTGAGTGAGTGAGTGAGTGAGTGAGGGAGAAAGGTGTGGAGGGAGGGATGCACGAGCGCTTGAGTTGTTTATGCAATGTGTCTACTGTACAGTAAGTAATATAATAGAAGAGTGCGCAACATTTGATTTGTCGGCGTTCGCAATGACCGCTCGCCGTTCAACATCTGTATCGTTACAATGCGACGGCAAATCCAACTTCCACGAACACAGCATATCCCCAAATGAATAAACTTTCACAGTACCTGTCCTTTACTCAACATAACATTGTACGTATTGTCGAAAGTAGTCATTAATCACGGCTCAAATCCGATACGACCAAAAAAGCAGACACGCGTATGGGCGCGTGAAGTTTTAATCGAAAACGAGACGCGACACACGCCTTTTTGAAAATATTCTACCCAGCGAAATGCCAACAGCGTCCCCCGTTGGAGAGCTCCTACCGCTAACGTGATCGTGCACTTCACTTCTGGATAAGTAAGAAAAAACAACAATGAATTCATCAGAATATACAACATTTTGGTGAGTTGTAATAACTATGGAAAAAATAAAAATAATTATGCTGTGGAAGTTGTGTTAAATGTAGTGTTTTATAATATGGGATATGTATATATAATATATATATATATTATATATATATGTATATATATATATATATAATATATATATATGTATATATTTCAAGTCAAGAAAAAAATGAAACATTTACAAATGATTCAGCAAAATGCATGCTAAATATATTACCACGCCTGGATTGAGATGGTGACTCAGGTTACTCACTGTAGTGATTGGACATTTTCTGTGGTTTGTAGGTTGTTAGACAACTACATGGAAGGGGATGGCGAAATAAAGAGAGAAAATGTTTTAAAACATTATATTATTATGACTCAGGTTACTCACATAAACGTGCTACATAAAATTATTAAATGAGATGTAATCATCTTATTAATTAAACAAATAAGACTGATATTAAATGAGATATGTGTTATGCTATATATATATCCCATATTATAAAACATTACATTTAACACAACTTCCACAGCATAATTATTTTTTATGTTTTCCATAGTTATTACAACTCACCAAAATGTTGCGAATTCTGATTAATTCATTGTTGCTGTGTTTTCTGACTTATACAGAAGTGAAATGCACGATCGCGCTAGTGGTAGGAGCTCTCCAACGGGGGACGCTGTTGGCATTTCGCTGGGTAGAATATTTTCAAAAAGGCGTGTGCCGAGTCTCGTTTTCGATTAAAACTTCACGCGATCATACGCGTGTCTGCGTTTTTGGTCGTATCGGATTTGAGCCGTGATTAATGACTACTTTCGACAATACGTACAATGTTATGTTGAGTAAAGGACAGGTACTGTGAAAGTGTATTCATTTGGGGATATGATTGTGTTCGTGGAAGTTGGATTTGCCGTCGCATTGTAACGATACAGATGTTGAACGGCGAGCGGTCATTGCGAACGCCGACAAAATCAAATGTTGCGCACTCTTCTATTATATTACTTACTGTACAGTAGACACATTGCATAAACGACTCAAGCGCTCGTGTCCGCAATGACCGCTCGCTGTTCAACGTCTGTAATGTATCGTTACAGTGCGACGCCAAATCCAACTTCCTTATCATATGCCCAAATGAATACACATTCACAGTACCTGTCCTTTACTCAACACAATATTGTACGTATTATCGAAAGTGGTAATTAATCACGGCACAAATCCGATACGACCAAAAAAGAAGACTCGCGTATGGTCGCGTGAAGTTTTAAACGAAAACGAGACGCGACACACGCCTTTTTGAAAATATTCTACCCAGCGAAATGCCAACAGCGTACCCATTGGAGAGCTTCTACCAGGCGGAGATGGACGTGTAAACGTGATCGTGCAGTTCACTTCTGTATAAGCCAGAAAAGCAACAGCAATGAATTCATCAGAATACGCAACATTTTGCTGAGTTGTAACATTTATGAAAAACATTAAAACATAATTATGCAGTGGAAATTGTGTTAAATATAGTGTTTTATAATATGGTATATATATACATGTATATACATATATATATATGTATATACTTCAATAGTCAAGATAGCAAAATCCATGCTAAATATATTACCACGCCTGATTTCAGATGATGAATCCGGTTATTCACTGTAGTGATTGGAAATTTGCTGTGGTTTTATAGATTGTTAGACAACTACATGGAAGGGGTGGCGAAATAGAGAGATGTTTAAAAAAAAATACAATTCTACTGTCATTGAAGAAGATAAGCATGCCACCGTAAGTATGTTGTTATTGAAATATAATGTTGCAAGTGCAATGCGTGCACATACACATCTGTGGTTTCCATTTTTGTGAGCACAGCTAACTGCAACATATTAACTACGTACATTCTATTTTATATGTGTGTGTACAATTATAAATTAAATTAATAGACACATTAGTTTATGCACACATAAACGCGCTACATAAAATTATTAAATGAGATTTAATCATCTTATTTTTAAACAAATACGACTATTATTAAATGTGATATATGTTATGCTATATATATATATATATATCCCAGATTATAAAACACTACATTTAACACAATTTCCACTGCATAATTATGTTTTCAATAAATATTACAACTCACCAAAATGTAGCGTATTCTGCTGGGTTTTTTTCTGGCTTATAAAGAAGTGAACTGCACGATCACGCTTACACGTCCATCTCCGCCGGTAGGAGCCCTCCAACGGGGACCCTGTTGTCTTTCGCTGGGTAGAATATTTTCAAAAAGACGTGCGTCGCGTCTCGTTTTCAATTACAACTACACGCGACCATACGCGAGTCTTCTTTTTGGTGGTATCGGATTTGTGCTATGATTAATGATCACTTTCGATAATACGTACAATATTATGTTGAATTAAGATCAGGTACTGTGAAAGTTTATTCATTTGGGCATATGGTTGTGTTAGTGGAAGTTGAATTTGGTGTCGCATTGTAACGATACAGACTTTGAACGGCGAGCGGTCATTGCGAACGCCAACGAATGTTGCGCACTCTTCTATTATAATACTAGTATACTCATTGCATAAACGACTCAAGCGTTCGTGAGATGGAGGGAGTGGTAGAGTGATGAAGGAAACCAGGGGAAGCAGAGAAGTCAGAAGATGTGTAGCACTACCAGAAAAATGTTGTTACTATAAAATGACTCCAAAATTCGAATCGGCAATTGTGTTGAAATATATGCAATCGGTTGAACAATAGCAGTGCTAATTAATGTATGCATACTGACGCAACTTGAAGATTGCATTCCCCGTTGCGCGAGCTTGCGTGATATACTCGGTGGTGTTTACGTTTCCGCCTAGGCCCTAACCAGTATCGACGGGCTTAAGTATTTACGACCCCCCCTCTGATAATCTAACTGTGCGAATTTTATCTTGGCTTTGGACCGGAGCTTTTATTACTTCAGCGCAGATATCTGCAACTGGGCTTAGCGGTTTTCGGGTAGAAAGGATAAACATGATTTAGCCATGTCCATTATAACAGGAGATTTGTGAAGGGCGCAGAACGTGCTGTTTGTAAGACTTACGTTCTCTGGGATCTCAACGTTTCTTGCTTCTTTCATGTGCAGTCTCACCGCACCAAACCAGATTGTCACTTTAATCATGAAACGAGCGTGATATTGAGAGAGGTGCTTATTTTCGCCACCTGAGACCCGTTTCACTAACATCCTTACGAGTTCATCAGCCCGATTTTGCTCTTTAAAATCTATTTCGGTCCTCAACAGTGATCTTGTAGACTGAAACCTGTCAGCACCAGGAGGCACCACCAGGACACTTCCGCCGGTGTGTCACGGAAACGGTGTCCTCCGAGATGCGGCGGCCGCTTTCTGTTTAATAATGGGTTTTCACGTGAGCTCATTATTTTAGTGAAACAGGCCGCATGTGTCTTAAACACTACCATTAGATTATGCGTTCCAAATCCAACCATCACTTTATGGAGGCAGACAACCACGGAGATAGCATATATGCCTACACGGGTGGTTTATACATGTTATACAATCTTCAGTAGACATATGGAACGTGAAGTCGTGCCATTATTGTTGCAGGGCCAACGCATTGAACGGGTTAACCCTGCCAAATATATGGGTATATATCTAGACTGTAAGCTGTCATGGTCGGAACATATTAAGGATCTTTGTTCAAAGGTGTCTAAGTTATCAGGTTTATTTTATCACATGGCCTCGTTCATAAATGCCGATATGGTCAGGCAATTATATTATGCCTATGTATTTCCCCATATTAATTATGGGATTGAATTATATGGATCGGCTTGTAAAACTAACTTATCTAAAATACAAGTTTTACCAAATTTATTACTTAAAACATTAGCAAAACGTCACCGCCGTGACAGTGCCACAGCATTGCATAGGGAACTTAATATACTTAAAGTTCAGGAACTATTTAAACTAAATGTTCTAATATTTGTGTATAAACAGCGTACGAATCAACTTCCTAGTCTATTCCACCAATTTTACCAATGTAATAGTGACTTCATAATCAGAAGTTCCAGACAGGAGAACAATTTATATATATACATAGATGTAATTATAGAACTGGAGAGAACTCCTTGAAAGTAATAGGGGCTCGTCTTTGGAATAAACTACCTGTAGACATTAAACATTCGAAAACGCTAAATATGTTTAAGCATAAAGCCAGGAGCTTTATAATTGGCATTAACTAAAGCTTAAATCTAATTACATATTGTAAGAAATTCGCTTGTGAATTTGTTCTTATATTGGTACATCTCTAGCTTTAATTTACAGAAGTCGTTAACCTGAAGCTATTGCAATAGAATGCAACTTTTATATACGTAATATTATGTATGTGGGAGTAACCTATATGAGTTTGATTTAAATGGCTACCAGCTCGATAAGTTATACTTCTCTGGTAGCCACCTCATCTGTGTTACATTGCTCTTGAATTGTGCTGTATATTATCTGGATGAGGAAATAAATTTACTTTACTTTACTTTATACACAGCCGGAGACCAAACGATCTGTTTGGATATCACCACGTGATGTCATCTCCTCTCATGGAGCTCAGTGGCACAGCGAATAGAACATTGGATTCTCAATTGAGAGAACCTGGTTTCGAATCCTGTGCTGCCGTTTCGGATCTTGCGCAAGTTCGTTCAAACTACGTTGCATCAGTTCACTTAGCAATATAAGTATCTGATTGTAGACAGTGGTGGATATTTGTGTACGCATTAATTACAGTGCATTTATTACAGCGTAGCTGAAATTTCCAACATAAGTCGAGATGATGCTTGATTGAACAGATCTGCCAAGGAGCAAAGTTTAAAGCGCTTGGAGCAGTCTTAAGAACTGGATATTGCGCTATATAAGAACATACCTTTTCTCGATGTCACGTGAAAGGTTGGAGCCTAAAACAATATTGGTCCGAGTGTACAACGAGCATGGGGACCCCTTACCAAGCAAATTGAAATGGCTCTAACTTCTGAACCATTGTTCCGACGCGATCGCACGAGGTCACTATGTATGTTTATACGTAGCTGTAGAAACGTTGTCAAATGCATACCATGCGTAGAAACCGCCTTAATGGTATTTACAAAAATCGTACAAAATATGAAGAGAAACAAACATACATCTCTGGTCATCCTTTGGCGTTAGCAAATAGCAACCGTACACGTTCAATACGAATATCCAACAGGGGTTAGCACGTAATACATACGTTCAGTTGTAACTTGTAAGCAACCAATGCGGTTCCTCATTAACTCGATACCTCCGGCAGCGATACGTCAGTTAGCATATATATATATATCAGTATTATGTACAAGGCTGTTTATTATTGTAATAATTTGTGTTCCATATATCGGATAGTAACTATATTTTGCGAAATTAGACACCTAACCGCGGACTCTGAAACGTTACCGATACTCCCATGGGAGAGCTCGGCGTGGGTAGGTTATATGAACAAGATGGCGTCGCTACGGAAATATCACAGCAAAGTGGATATTAAGTTGCAAAATTGTAAATTGAAATATTGTGGTTTTGTGGATTGCGTAGATCATAGGCTTTAAAATGATACCTCATTTGTTGAAATGTCGTTAATAGTTTTTAATTTATTTCTAAAATTCGGGCAAACTTTAAAAAATCATCGTTTTAAGAAACGATGTTGTTTTGACTCGTGTAGTGTTTGTTATTTTTTAATTTGCGGTTTCGTAAATACATGTATTAATTAGTTTGAGATTATTTATCAAGGCAAATACAATGGACATTGAAAAAGGACATTACAAGGTAGACGTGTATGCACAAACCACCAAATTGATGTACACGACCTAGCAACGTATTGGGGTCAATACAGAGTTGGTTTTCCCATAGGCGACCATGTTAACGTTTTGTCAGATTATAAGAAAACGTGACCTACAAAATGTATTAAACTTCTCACCTGCTGTTATCATCATCTCATTGACATGCTGATAGATTTTAAAAAATTGCTTACTTCTAGCTCTCATAAAATGCCTGCATGTGTGACACCCGTCAATATTTATCAATGCCGGCAAGCATTACTCCGCAAACAGGTCACACAGGCAAATTGCTGCCAAATATCCTTACGCTTATTCAAATCATCTAGAAATCCACCATTTTACAGTCAACACCTTCTACAATCATCCATGGAAATCTCACAAATACACTGCTCTTTTCTTCTGTAACCAAACAGGAAGTCTATCTAGAACATGACCCCAACAACTGTTCTGGGCCGTGTGAAGCGTACGCATGCGCAACTTAATACCCGGTTCGCAATGGTCTGTCGCGATTATTGTGATTACTTCGTGTATCTGCAACAAAGGGACTTAGAATCCATGGAAGTATCAATGTTGCACCAGAAATATCGCGGCTGAATAGATATTAGTAATAACAGGCAAAGTCGTAACACGAAACTCCTTCTTCACAGATATTGCTCGGATTATGTAGCGATTAGGTTCTTGCTGACATTTCCTGCAGGTGATTCACCGTTCGAGCTGTGCAAATGCCGCATTGGGCTCTAAATTGCAACGGAGAACTTGTGTCCCTTTGCCAGTGTTATTGCTTTCCTCATAGCAATAACCCAACATCGTATGTTGCGTTATCCTGAATCATCCTCTCAAATCAGGGGGGTAATAGTATTAGCAGGAAGTTCGCTGGATCATGTGTACTTCAGCCCACTAGCGGTCTTCGTCGGTCTTTGTTGTGGGATTGTAGCATTTCTGTTATTTATGGATGTTTAAATCTACTTTCCTGAGGTTTAATTTTATAAATGAGGAAGGTCAAGCCAGTAGATAGACATAGTGTTAAATAACCTCCTTAGTTACGTAATTACAGCAACTCGGTTGCAGATGCGCTCAGTGGGGCGTGGTATTCTGTTGCTAGCGTTTCTAGGCCAGCAGGTGGTTTCACTGTAATTTTAGAGGGTGTTCCGTAATGCCTAGTTTGAATTGTATATTGCATTAGCCAATAGAATTGATGGAAACCTGTCATATGATGTGTAATTAGGTCCGCTTATATAAACGTCTGTTGTACGCATTTCGCCATCTGGGCGCTGGCGAAGGACTGGGACAGATCCAGGGTTGAACGAGACAGGTTGCCCTGCTGCCAAGAGAATGGCAAGTCAAGTCGTAAAGCGTGGTGGGAATCGTTAACGTGGGTTACGTTCCCAAGCTTGTGTGTGTGTGTGTGTGTGTGTGTGTGTGTGTGTGTGTGTGTGTGTGTGTGTGTGTGTGTGTGTGTGTGTGTGTGTGTGTGTGTGTGTGTGTGTTGTAACAGATTACTGTAATGAGAGTCCGCGAGGACTAGCTTATAATGTGCATTTATATTATGGGAGTTATTCTTAGATAACACTTGGCGCCTGGTGTATGGTCGTGTAGCGGTATAATCCACCTTAGAAAGGAAGTGGAATTTGATAATCGAAAGATTCAGTGTTGTTGTTTATTATGTTCTATTAAGATTTGGTTACGGAATTTCTTTATTCTGTTTATTTTGTTAATCGAGATATTTACCAAAAGGAATATATCTTATATATATTAAATTTTCCTCGATCTTTGTTGCTTGTTCACGATAACCGTTCTTTCTCATATGCGTTGACCTTGATATATAAGAACCCTACTAGACTGAGCCATCTACTGTACGGAGACCTCGCTAATCCGTGACATGGAACCAGGCATGCGCGACCACCACCAAAGGGCAATTCTAAGAAATTGCTGTCAGCCCCACCTATTTCCCATAGTCTAACTCTCTTAATCCTCTTCTCACCGATTAGATCACAGGGCTGCAAAACAAAATGTTTCCATCGTGCTCTGCTGTTAGTCTTCTCCTATAACCGATTTTACAATTTCAACGTTCAGTAAAAATGGCATGGTTCCGGCTTCTTAAACCATAGTATACACATTTTTGCTAATATTAAAAATATTGTACCAATAAATAATTCTATCGTATCCAATCTGAAGATGTCTGGTCAGACACTTGTGTCAACTCGTGATCGTTGTTCAAAATATGATGTTGTACCAGGATGGAATGAGCTTGTGAAAGAATTACACTGTGCATCTCGTGACGTCTACTGGCTGTGGAGACAGGTTGGAAAACTTAGACAAGGTGGTGTTTTTAATGTCATGAAACTGTCCAGAATCAAATTAAAGCATGCGGTCAGAAAATGTAAAAGAGATAAAGAAAACTATTATTGGTGATTCCATTGCAGAAAAGTTATGTCAAAAAGATCATCAACATTTCTGGAAGTAAATTAAGAATCATACGAACAGTAAAGTTAAACTACCAACGAACATTGGTGGTATACATGGTGATGTCGATATTGGGTCAATGTGGAAGCACCACTACGAAAATATATTTACGATGGGAAGTATAGCCGCTGTGATAATGTTCACTTTGATCCCATCAATGACAATAAAGGAATTACTGTTGATGCAGTTGAAATGTTGAGTATTATTAATGAATTATCATGCAATAAGTCACCAGGTGTAGATGGTATTACTGCAGAACACACCACGTTCGCCGATGCTCAAATTGTGGTGCTATTATCCACCCTTGTGATCTCTATCATGGTGCTTGGTTATGTTCCGAAATCAGTCTCAGAGTCTGTTATTGTATCGGTTATTAAAGATAAAAATAGACGGGTAAATGACAACGGTAATTGCAGGCCAATATGCTTTTCTACATGTGTTCCAAGATAATAGATACTGTATTAATCGACAGAATGGAAACAACGCGATGTACCGAAATATATTCTAAGAATACTCAGTAATTAGTTCAATAACCAATTTGTATGTATCCGAGCTTGCCGTTATCCGGTTATATTAGCGTCATCTTGTTCGGCAAAATGCAGATATGTCCGTTGCCTTACTGCGGTTCATCCACACCTTCTTACCAATGAAATATGGATAGCTTTTTGTGTCTCGCCCACTAAGACTGTGCAGGAAGGGAAGTGCATTGCATATGGTGTGAAGAATTACTTTGGTGTCTGCCTCCTGTTGAGTTGACTCCAGGTCAGGCACATCTGTAACTGAACCCTACGTAACCAATACGCTCTTGGTTTCTTCTTTGAAACCACCACCACCCAGGTACAGTCGCGTCAAGCCCATCGTTGATGCTAACTATGCTAACTGCTCTTCTTTACTCCATGTCTCACATAGAAAGTTCAACAGTCCCGCCTTGTTGGCCGACACAGAGTAGAACTCCTGTGGATCAGGAGCTATGTACTGGTCACTGACCTCAAACAGCCTTGCTGGTCGTGACCGAGCATATCTGCATATATACTGCACGGATGACTTTAGGCTTTCGGCATTGTACAGGTCACACCAGAAGTGTATGTTACTTGTACCAGCAGGTACATCTTGAGTAAGATTCCTCTTGTAGCGTGTTGCAATGGCTCCAAATGATTCGTCTTTGTGGACTGACCAACGGCGAACAGATGTTATTGCCAAAACAGATGTTGGTGTTGTTTTGACCTGCACATTAAATCGTCCTTTGCTCATTTGTTCTTGACATATTAATTATACACAGTGTGTAATCAACTGTAATTTTGTCTTCGCGTCTTTTCTTTGACTGTTGCAGTGAAACGACTCCATCATTCACCCGTTTTCCTGACTGGCTACTCATCTCGGATCAGTATCATAAACCCTATGTGTTAAAAGAACAGCATCGTATTAAATAATTGATTGCAATTCATAATGTAATTGATCATAAAAAATAGCCCCATGAAGTTTATACGTTCAATGCGTTGTATTTATTGTAACACGTTTCACACAAACCGGGGCGCTATTTGGGCCTCAAACGTGCTATTACACGCAAACATTGTTAAAAATTATATGCCTGAAATGATGTGGAATTACTGAATGAATGCACTGATGTATTACATTTAGGAAAAATGTAGTTATAACGACGAAATCGAGGTGGACCCGGATTCAAAACATTGCCGAAACATCTTAATTGGATGATGCACAAACTAAGGACACGCAACAACACATCTGCCTCCTAGAACCTCATTCTCATGTGCTAAGTTTTCCTATTTAAGAAAATTATAAACATCCACGTACTGCTGATGTCACTTTTTGACATGTCTGTGATACGAACCTGTTCATTTTCGAGCGTAAACACATCGGTGTTATCGCTCAAAAAAGGGCCAAATATCTAAACGGAAAGTGTTACAACGCTAGTTCGTTGTGGATTTGGACGGGCGTCTTTGGGGGTTAATAACTTTTTTCAGTAACTATTTTCAAGGTTGTGAACCTAGATATATGTATAAATGTTTTGGAGGCAAACCTTTTACAGCATATCAAGTCTGTTCAACCCACTTGGCCCCCTGGGTATGATGCTGACATGCAGGCCAAAGTGAGACTTCTTTATGCCAAAAGTAACATGTTACGGCAAGAATTTCATTTTTGCCCCACTGCTATGAAGAATAAGCTGTTTACTCCTTATTTTAGTAATATCTATATGTGTGCGCTATGGGTTAATTGTAAAAAGTTAATTTTCAGTAATTTATTGTTGCCTATAACAATTCATACAGGATATTGAACAATCTGCCTATGAGATATAGCGCTAGCCACATGTTTGCTAGAGCTAATATAAAATCATGTAAATGTATTATCAGAACAGCCATATTTAGCTTAATCACGAGGATTTACAGGTCTGTTAATACAAGTATTAAGAGTATTGTTACTAGCGACATATACAGTAAAAACAGGATATTTAAAAATGATACAAAGCGTTGACCCACTGATGCCGCAACTGCGACAGTTGCGGCATCAGTGGGTCAAGGCTTTGTATAATTTTTTAATATCCTGTTTCTATTGATATATTAATTTTTATATCGATGTTTTTATCGATGTACTTTTTATATGGACACAATGCTTGTCTGAAATAAAAACATTACTATTATTATTAATAAACAAGAATCAGAGTTGGGGATTTTTCGCAGTCGACGGAGGGATAGTGTTGGGGATTTGTTTCGCAGTGCCACTCACAGTTCAATGTCTCAAGTAATTTGTTTTATGTCACCGTTTTAGACCAACTACAACTGATTCCCTCTGAGCGGGACTGTTCCAGTTAGAACCATACGGTACTCTTTTGCTCAGCGAGGGATGCATTCGCACCCATCACAGACCCCACCCGATGGGTATGTGGGTCTGTATTAAAAACAGTGCATGTTTTACGATACCGTGAGAGTTGCTGCAGCTTCATTGCTCACATGCCGTTAAGGTGTTCGACAAACTCTAGACTTCGTTGACCTACAGGTTACAACAGGCTACTTCGCCGCGGGGGACAACCTGTAAAGACAATCCCTAATGAACTAATTTGCACGTAATGATGGGATGTGGGCATGTCGTCTCAGATGCAAAGGTGAAAATTAGCTCGAATTGTTCGCGATCCGTCAACGATAACGATGCCTCGGAGTGACGTTATCGATTGATTCGCATTCGCGGACAGCGTTGTCCGGGCGGCGGTGTTCTCGCCACAAAGAACTCGCTAGTAGCTCGTTGTTCACGAGTCTTCGTCTGACGTGTTTCAGGGTCGGCGACCGGGCAAGACCGCCAGCAAAAGACGGAAGAGTTGACGACCAACGGTTAGTTACATTCGACGCACGGCTTGCGCCGTTCATTTGTGTGGTCTCTGTGTCCATGCAAGACACCTGTTGACCGCCGAGATGACGATCTAGCGGCAATGAACTGGCCGCAGATAGGCCGGGGATTCATCGATCGAGTGTCGCTGATCTCGACGCTATTCGTCAGGTAAGTGGCGTGAGGGTCATTGAACATGTGCGTGTGCATGAGTGTGTATATGTGTACGTGTGTGTGTGTGTGTGCGTGTGCGTGCGAGCATGTGCATTGGTACGTGCACGCATGCATACGTACGTGTGTGTTTGAATGTGTGTACGTGTGCGTTGGTACGTGCACGCATGCGTGCGTGCATATGTACGCATGCGCGTGTGTTTAAATATGCGTGCGTGCGTGCGTGCGAACGAGCGTGTGTGTGCGCGCGCGGATGTGTATGCGTGTGTGCGTTAATGATTAAATAAATATTTTCCAAGTATATTACATTACTGAAAACCACTATGTATACTTTCTAAGTCCTGTTGAAATCAATATCTCCATGTTTATTAACGCGCAGGAAACCACTGTGTACATTGTTTATTGAATCTAATCACATCAGTATCATTTTCTACGGTCTCCGTATAAGTCACTGTCGTGTCACGTATGGTTCTAACTGGAAGGTAGTCTGACAGTATACGGACGAATGGGGGACGAAAGAAGTTGATCCGAGGGCAGTTAGGTCTATTGATGGAAAGGTGATTAACTAGGCAAAAGCTGTACTTACTTCATTATGCGACGTGTATTGAGGGTAGCGGTTAAAGGACGATGCAGTGAGGAAGTGTAGTGTGAAAGAGAGGGGAGAGAGAGGGGGGGGGGGAGAGGAGGGAGAGAAGTAGGGTGGGGGAGGGAGAGTGAGAGGGGAGAGGAGAGAGAGGGAAGGAGGGAGAGGGAGAGAGAGAGGGAGGGAGAGAGAGAGGGAGGAGAGAGAGAGGAGGGAGAGGGAGGAGAGAGAGGAGGAGGGAGGGAGAGAGAGAGAGGAGAGAGAGAGAGAGGGGGAGAGGGAGAGAGAGAGAGAGGGAGGGAGAGAGGGGGAGGGAGAGGGAGAGATAGAGAGAGGGGGGAGAGGGAGAGACGGGGGGGGAGAGGGAGAGAGATTTATTTACAACTAAGAACATTCGTGACGGCCACAATGAAAGGACATAATACCCGAGGATGGACTCGGAGAGAGCGAGAAAAGCAGAGGGCGACGGGAAATTGGATGAACAAGAACTACTACATACCCAGGGCAGGGGAAGGAACAGGGAGCAATGGCAGATGACCAGAATTCGTAGGCAAGAAATGTGACGATGAACCAACCGTCACGATGAACAGAGAAGGAACAAGGAGAAGATTATTAAATTACACCTGGAAATTCAGCTACATTATAGCCATTGCCAGGTGCTGAATCGATGACAAAAATCATTGTGCTAGGTCACGTTGACCGCTAAAACTTAATTAATTACGCTAATCCTCGTGGCCGGTTTCGTGAAGCATTCAAACGTAAGAACCTACGAATGACGTCCCCGTGTGAACGTTTGTGATACCCCCCCGTGCACTGCTCCAAAGCAAGCTCCAAAGCGATCGTTTTGTGGCAAATCTACACAATATGAATGCGCCGACAGGTGTTTTTACAAGTAACAAAAAAGTATTTGTAGTCAAGAATCTCTATACGAATACGCTAGCTTTGGAGCATTGTAAACATTTCTCCTCCTAAGAGTCAAATGTCCTTTCGTCTCTTTCTATATCTTCCTTTGCTTCCATGAACTATTGGTATCTCATCAACGAGTTGGTGACGTGTTTGAAAAAACCCACAAAGGAATTTTTTAAGAATTCCAAATTTCTTCAAGGTACAAACTGATATGTTTAAAAAAACACAAAGGCAGTTTTCACAATTGCTTGGTTTTTGATGGACAAACTAAGTTGTAAGTCATTGCCCAGGTGGCATCACTGTGAATTATGCAAAATGTATCATCTGCTGCATTCATCGTCAACAACAGAATGGAATGATCGTGGGAACGAGATGAAGTTAACAATATCATAATGGTGACAACTGCTGCCTTTGGAACAGTTACGTTACTAGGACCGATTTTACCTGGCGAGCGAGTCGCAGGCTAAACCGACGGTTCTGCTATGAACATCGCAAATTATTCAGGTAAAAAGGAAATCAAACATTCGAGACGTTTCGTTGGTAATATATCAGCAGCAAGGGAGCTAAGGACATTGCCGCACGAACCAGGAGCTGGCGACAACACGCAATAGCGACACGGACATTAATGAGTACGATAAAAACGCGTTCGATTTTTGTAAGACGTAACACAGTTGATGAAACCATATCGTGTGACCTGTTGCCTAGCAACTAGGTCCATCAAACTTACAAAATGGCTTACCTATCAAACATTCCGTAGCACGTTTTGTTAAAATTCAGGCCACAAATGTTTTTCTTTGCCATAAAAACATATGTAAAAATTAGTTAAGCGAAAATTGGGGTGATGGGTTCATTGGCAGATGCCATGTTTCCCTAGCAATGCAATGCACATTATGCAACGTCTGTAAAAAAAAGTGTGGAGGAAATCATGCGCATGATTATGATTGTGACATCAGTTTCCGTCAATTCAAACTAGTACGTAAACAAAAACGGAGAAGCCTATATTTAGACAGGAGGCGTCACTGAGCGAGATCACAGCAGTCTACAACAGGCGTTTTTGTCCGGCATTTGGGAGGCTGGAACGTGCGTCAGTGAATGTGTTCTGGCTTGGGACACCTCCAGGAAGGCGGACTAATCGCACGATTGACGTAGTTTTTTGAAGAATGCGAACAGCGCGCGCTGGACCATCTTGAATTGAT
>CM034535.1:61825220-61917720 GCA_020002185.1 Paraescarpia echinospica
CTCTGAAATGCTAAGTTAAGTGGATGGGCACGATCATTGAAAATGTGAAATGCCTTCCTGGCATGGGCAGAGTTGTAGAGAGTGGACAACTGTCGCTGTTGCTGACCAATGAGTTTACTAGCTATGTTAACAACCTGGCCCAGTTTTGTCTTTTGTTTAACAGTAAGATGTCCAAACCATGTTATGATGCTGAATAATAAAATACTCTCAACAATACTTCTGTACACTAGTTCAAGGACACGTGGGCTGATCCCAAAGCTTCTGAGTTTCCTAAGTAAAACGACACGTTGCTGTGCTTTTTTGTGCACCAAGTCAGCATGTTCATTGAAGGTGAGTTTCTTATCAATAGTAGTACCCAAGTATTTGAAATCGTCGCCATTGTGATGTCACCGGAAACACTACACATTCGCTGTAGCATAGTGGTGAGAACACCAGGCTGTCAACCGGTTGGGGATGTAATTCTCTTATTGCCGATTCGAAGTCTGGACAATTTCATTCACTCCACGTTGCTATTGTTCACACACCTGTACATATGAATACCATAGAGTGGAGGATATAAGTGAATGAATAGTATTGGTGTAGTAATTGCGGCGTGGCTGAATGATTCCCAGAGAAATCGAGTTGGCGTTCGAATTAGCAGCTCTGTTTTTACCTTTGCATAATAGTCTTTGAACATAATTATTTAATGGTTGTTTGCTGGACAAACAACAAGTTCTCTTGTTGATATCTGCGTGCGCTCCATCCCCGTTATACAAGGCTGATCTTCACTATCTCTTGAGCTTCCCACTTCATCTGTTCATATGATGTATAGCCAAACCTCTACCACATCATCCACTGCCCCCTTCAACCTCTTTACATATCACATCATCGCCTCTTCCCCACATACCACGCTCATGTACGTGTCTTCCTCCTGCAGATGACGTCATCTGACCTTGGCAGCAGCAACCCGTAGCAGCCTCGCTCGAGCGCCATGCCGAAGGTGATGCAGCCTCGCCGCCAGACGACGACGTCGGTGGAGCCGCCTCAGATCTCGTCATCGTCCTGTTTCGGTCGCTGCCTCTATAACATTCCCCAGGGCACTCTCGTCATCCTCATGCCCGGCACCGTCATCCTCCTCATTGGCAGCTTCATGGTAACTGCGTGTCTTCTTTGCCTCTGGCCGTTGTACTGCTATTTGTATGCGTGGATATTACAGTGTTATCGTAGCAATGATATCATCAACATGTGTGATATTTCTATGGAATGTAATAGTTTATTGCTTACGACAACAGTTCTTAGGATAACAGAACAGCATAGCACATGTACTTATATACCCATTAACTTTCCCGTTCGTTCTTTCACACACTAAACACCATATGCGCTCACTTACGGAATCGTTGATTTTTGTAATTCATACACTTCATAACTCAAAAAATCACTCGTTCACTCTTCGCTCACATACAAACACGTGCATCCGCACGCACACGCACACACTCATTAACTCTCACCCATTCATTCACTTACTTACCCATTCACTCACTCACCCACTCACCCATTCACTCACGCACTCATTCACCACTCACTCACCCATTCACTCAAGCACTCACGCACTCACCCACTCTCACCCATTCACTCACTCACTCACTCACTCACTCACTCACTCACTCACTCACTCACTCACCCATTTACTCACTCAAGCACCATTCACTCACTCTTCGCCCACTCACTCAGTCACTCACTCACTCAAACCTTTTTACTCACTGGTTCACTAACTCACTTAGTCAGTTAGTCAGTCAGTCACTCATCGTATTCCCTCCTGCAGACGTCGCTGACGAAGGCCGACTCCTCGTACGACGACGACTTGGCCTTCGTGTCGTGGCTGTTCCTTGCGCTCGGCGCCATCACGACGACCGTCGGCATTGTCTTCTGGAGCGTTCTATGGACTCGCAACAAGCCGCCGCCATTGCTGCCCAAATATCGCCCAACATCGCCCACCGAGAGCGTACAGTTGGTGGGCGTCTATAAGATCACGGACGGTCACGTTAACCGCGCGCTCACTGACGACTCTGGACACGTGTCTGGTCATGTGAGCCGCGCGCACAACGACGGCTCTAGTGACGAGAGCAGAGCGCGTGGTGACAACGCCCACACAAGCCGCACGCGCGCTGGTAACACAAATCACGTGAATCGCACGCGCGCCGGAAACACGGGTCACGTGAGTCGAACGTGTGCAGACGATGCAAATCCCGCGAACACAAGCAGAAACACAAATGGCCCAGGCACTGTTAGTTCACATCACGTGACCAGCGAGCACACAAACGGAGACGGTCACGTGAATCGGGCTCATACCGACGATGATGGTAATGTGGACCCAGCGCTTGCTGATAACCACGGCGGGACTGCAGGCGACGACGGGCACACGGGCGATCCCCAGACCCACGACGAGGGCCGGGGCAGGACGCAAACTGTGAGAGTGTCCGGGAAGATTGTGTGACAGTCTCCTTGGAGACTGTCTGACAGTCTTCGGAGAGACTGCGTAACAACCTTCGGAGAGACTGTGTCACAGTCTCTCAGGAAGAAGATCGCCTGTGTTGTTGGTGATACTCCTGAAAAATAACATGTCCAATTATGGCCACTTTAAAATGTTCTGTTTATATTTTTATTAATCGACATTTTACTATGTACAAACCGCAGTGGGAGAAACACGTCTATGCACCCAGGTGGTTACTTGCTTCGATGTTGTTGCTTCATCCCTGTGTCGAAACAAATCGCCTCGTATATTGCACGTACCCGGATGACGTACGGAGACCACGTGACAGAAACACACTTTCTAAGAAACTTCCACACATATACGTACACCCTTGAAAATGTATTTATCGAATTTATAAATCCGCATTTCTGCTATCGCTAGATGTA
The DNA here is from genome assembly GCA_020002185.1 of Paraescarpia echinospica. Lineage (NCBI taxonomy): Eukaryota > Metazoa > Annelida > Polychaeta > Sabellida > Siboglinidae > Paraescarpia > Paraescarpia echinospica. Next base: position 61,828,116 of record CM034535.1, read on the forward strand.
CCTGATATTTTTTTTTTTTAGAAACGTGTCTACCCAAACAGGTCCACGCAAATCCGGCACAGACCAGCCATGGGGAAACCCTCGTCGACGATATCCAATCCAAAATAATAGGTTGAGTGATAGAAAACATTATGCAGCATCAAATTGAAGTACCGAATTGTAACAACTGCCGGTAGAGGACGCCATTCATACTTAATTCTCCATAAAAAAAGGAGCGTGACCCATTTTTGTATAATGTTGTTTGAACGTGCGTGCGTGCGTGCGTGCGTGCGTGCGTGTATGTTGTATCACGCCAGCTGGGTCAATTATTAAATATGTTGAGTTCTTTATCCATTCCTCCGAGCTGCCGTGACGATCTTCCATTTTAATTTATATTTGTAGTACTCGACACAATTTAGTTATCCGCCGTTCCGTGGAAGATGTATACTTGTTTCCGCATTTATCCAAGGGAAAATAAATTATGCTTTTTATCACTGCTGTTTGTCGTACAAGGAGGGGCACCGGTGAAATAAGTGTGCACGTACACATGAGGTGATGAATTTCACATGTTATTGTATCAAGGCGCCACCGTAGTGTAACGCTACCTGCAGAAACAAAATGAACCGATGAACATTTCGAACTTAATATTGACTGGACAGTAGAGTATTTTGATTATGAAAATCGCCCGTCGTGTTCTGACTGCTTCGCGAATATTTTATGACATTTTATATGCAGGGCTTGTAGGATCGCCGCCATCTTGATGTTGTTCTATGTCAGAGATAAACTGCAGCACTTCCACTTGTCTCTTAAAGAGCGACTACTGTAATTTGTTGACTGAATTTTCATTGCATGTTTTGGGCATTGTACATATACTTTCAATGTTATGGTTATATTTTTTACACAACTTTATTTGATTATTATCGTCATTCGTGTATTACGGATTTGTGTATATATTTGAGAATTCAATATTCGAGTATTTACAGCATAAGGTTTTAGCGTAAACACACGCTATGACTTGTTTGTTGACAGTTCTGTTCCAGCACGTTTCGCGAATATGCATCATTGCGAACAGGAAATAAAGCCTTTCTTTTCTTACAGTAAAACTATTTTATCACGTGTTTTGTCTGTCTGTGTTTCGGCACGTTGTTGTGCGAAACCATTTGATTTCGGTTTGTTGTCAGTTACAGTTCCCCCATTGTTTATTAGTGGTTATTCTTATTAGGTATCACATGCGTTCCTCTGTCATGGTGAACTGAAGATTAAGACACGCATTCACCAGCACAATTGGCCTGTCCATCACGTGACCTGATGCCTAACAAAGGCTCCATTAAACCGTCAAAATGATGCCGAATACATTGTGCATTATTGCATGGCGTCGTATATTTTGTTGAAATTCTGGCCACAAAAGTGTTTATTTATGGCAAAAGTATAAGGCAACATTTTTTAAGTGGCAACTATATGCGGAATGTTTGATTTATGAGATGTCATCCAGCAATAGTATTGCAATTCACGTATATAACTGTTGACTTCATTGGTGGCAATGTTAAAGCTTGATTGAGGTCACGCGCAAACAAATTATTGATGCGTACAATTGTGTGAGTGAATGTCTTTGGCGGGAATGTTGTCGAGAATGGAGTATCTACGTGTGCGTCCTCACAAATGCACGCGCACACACACTGACACACACGCGCACGCACACACACTCACACATACACACACTACACATAGGACTCTACAACACATACATCAACAAATCGTAGTTACACCTGCATTAAACACGTGTTACGACACTCTTTCATTTGGAATAGTTGACAAATCATTATTCTAAGATATTATACAAAAATGTAAATGTCCCCAACAACTGCACGGCACATGGTAAAATGCGCTATTCTGTCATTCAGGCGCTCTCTCATCCTCGCAAACCAGGGCTGTATGCCATGCAAAACTAGCCCTAGTGAGTTAAAATTAGCTTTATTATGACCACCTGACTTGACGAGATCCACTGATCTAGTGAGCGATTTCATAGGCTGAGCTTAAATTCAGAGTTTCGCAAAGCGATCAGCCAGGGGGTACTGCTGGCTGGCACTGACGTAATCAGCAGCAGCGACCCCTGGCTCGCGAGGATGGCGCCCTCCTGCACCAGGGCAATATATGTCTCTAACGGTACAGCACTTCAATAATGAAGCTTCCAGAATGCTACAATCACTTTCAATAAATAAACTGTACCGTGACCTAGATGTAGAACATTCGTGTAACCACTCTACTCATGTGTAAGATACGCTGCATCGGCGACCAAAAGTACATGTACAAACATAATAAAGACGTTATATAACCCGGAAAGTGTTTGTTTCCTTCTCTGTTAGTCCCTGGTTTGTTCAAAACAAAATTATAAAGACTGCCATACAAATGAACAAGGTCAGATGGCAAGCGTAAAGAAATTGTGGCTTGTCCAGTGTCCAGCCATATTTGTTCTATATTGCATTGTCTACTCGTCATCATCTTTCCCCAACGTCCTTGCGGGACTGGGTCCTCGTCACTTAATTTGTAGCTTTTTCCGTTTTTCTGGCTAACTCTTTCCATCTATCTGTCGTCCGCAATGACCTTCCATTCATGGCTGGTCACAAATGCCATTCCGATGTCCTGTTTCATGTTGACTTTCTATCTCAGCTTTGGTCTTACTCTTTGTCGTTTGCCACCCTTTTCTGCTATCCATGCTCTTTTTGACCGTCTGTCTTCGCTCAGTCTTTGCACATGTCCTGCCCACCTCATTCTATTTCCGACTACTTTCATCTTTATTTACTTTCATGCTAATCTCTTGGCTCACTTCCTTAATTTTCCTTCTATCTTCTCGCGTTACTCTACATATTCTTTGGACCCAGTTGTTTTCTGCTACTTGTAACTTCTTTTCCTGTCTCTCCGTCAGTGCCAGCGTTCCAAAACCACAAATACAGGCGGGTACCACGCTGGCTTTCAACACTTTTCCTTTCAGTTGTTTCTCCAGTTTTATTTCCCACACAATGTCTTCCACACTGCCGCTCCAGCTTGTACCTTCCTCTCTATTTCTTTACTACTTCCTCCATCCTCACACACTGTACCGCCCATTGTCATCATCTCAGTTATGAAATTACCGATGCTGCTGTTCGTTTTAAACTGGTATCGATGGGTCCTGCTGGATCTGTCACGTGACTAATTGCTATGCAACTATGTCCGTGAAACTTACAAAATGATTCTGGCCCCAAATGTTTTCCTTTGCGATACGAAACTTAGGGAAAATATTTCTGAATGAAAACTGGATGCAAGAACAATTGATCTGGCATATGTCATGTCGCACTAGTAATATAATACAAATGTGTAAATATAATTGAGTAAAGCATACTCATCTAGTTCTTCTCTCCACAGCCTCGCCGGTCTTCCTCTAGACCGTTCCCTTGGACTCCTTGTGATACGCGATGTCCATCGGTTATCTCGCAGTCTGCTGATGTGCCCTGCCCAGGTCCACTTCTATCTTGTGATTTGTTCTATCACGTCTATGACCTTTGTCTTCTCTCTTACTCAGATGGTTGTTTTTCTCTCCCGATATGTAATGTTTAACATACTTCTTTCCATCTTTGTTTGTGCGGCTGCTAGCTTGTTCTTTGCCTGGATAGTGAGTACCCTTGTTTCTGCGCCGTATGTCATCGCTGGAAGTACGTATGAGTTGTAGACTTGTCTCTTCAAGCAGGTCCCCAAATTACCCTTGAAGATGTCGCGGTGTTTGGTGAATGCTGTCCAGCCGGCGGTGATTCTTCTTTGAATCTCATTGTCTTTGTTTTTGTCTCTGATACAGTATCGCTGTCCCAGAAAGACGTAGCTTTCAACGTTCTCTATCTGCGTCGTGTTGATATATATTGATGTGTCATTTTCTAGCATCACTTTTGTCTTCAAAATGTTCATCTTCAGCCCTTATTTTTTAATTTCATCAGCTAGCCCCTGTAGATTGTTTAGTTCTTGCGGTGTAGTAGCGTATCTGACTATGTCGTCGGCGATGCGAAGATGACTGAGATATTATCCGTCTATCCTCAAGCCCCTTGTTTCCCAGGTCAGTCTTCGGAATATGCTTGCGAGTGTTGCCGTTAACAGTTTTGTTAACATATTTGCATTTCCTTGTCTTTGTTTTTGTCTCTAATACTGTATCGCTGCCCCAGATAAACGTAGCTTTCAACGTTCTCTATCAACGTGGTGTTGATATATATTGGTGTGTCCTTTTCTAGCATCACTTTTGTCTTCGAGATGTTCATCTTCAGACCTTGTTTTTTACTTTCATCAGCTAGCTCCTGCAGCATGCTTTTTAGTTCTTGCGGTGTAGCGCATATGAGAATGTCGAAGCGAAGATGGCTGATATATTCTCCGTCTATCCTCACGTCTCTGGTTTCCCAGGTCAGTCTTCGGAATATGCTTTCAAGTGTTGCTGTAAACTGCTTGGGCGATATGGTATCATCTTGTCGTACTCCTCTCTTGGTATTGATCTTGTTGCTCTTTTTGTGTAGGTGGACTGTCACTGAGCTGTTAGTGTAGATGTCTTTCAGGAGTTCGATGTACACGTCTTCTAGCCCCTGTTTTTGATTAGGTTAGTATTGCTTGAGTTTGCACCGAGTCGAAAGCCTTCTCGTTGTCGATTAAAGCGATGCAGAGCGGGATATTATATTCTCGGCAATTCTCTTTCAGTTGGTTTACGACGTGTATGTGGTCTGTCGTTGAATACCTGCTTCTGAATCGTGATTGCTCTCGTGGTTGGTTTTCATCGAGTGTCTTCTCTAGCCTATTCGTTAGTATTTTTGGTGAGTAATTTGTAGATGTTTGATAATAAACGTACCGGTCTGTAGTTCTTTAAGTCTTTCTTATTTCTCTTCTTGAAGATTATCACCATCTTTGCTTTCTTCCACGCGGTGGGTATTCATCTTTCTGATAAGCATTTAGTATACAGCTTAGCCAGTGTCTTCGAGATGATATCTTGTCCTGTTTTTAATGTTTCAACGTTTAAAATTATGGTCGTTGCCTGATGTTTTCCGATTCTTCATATCTCTTAGCGCTGCTTCCACCTCCCACGTTGTTATCTCTGGTACCTCTTTCGGGTCGGTGTGAATTATGGTACTCAGTTCACTGTCGTATAGCTCGGAGTAGAATTCCTCTATTCGTTCCATTATCATATCTTGGTCTTGTATTTCTCTACCCTGCTTGAAGTGTAATCAGTCTGTCTCGTCCTAGTGACTGTGCTCTTCTGGTTTTCTTCAGGCTCTTTGATGTCATAATCGTTTCTCGTATGGTCTCTTGTTTGTACTTCCCGATGTCCTCCTTTGCTTTCTTTTTGATGGTCTTGCATATTTCTGCGTACTCTATTTGTTTTTACGGTCGCCATTATCCGTTTCTGGATACTTCAATTAGTAATGTCCGAACCTTTGTTGCACGCACGATAGTGTTAACATTAGAATGCGTTGCCATTACTTAAGCCGGAATAGTATCGATATGTGATCCTTGTCGGACAAACAAAGCTGTCAACTCCTTCGTCAGCCGACAAACCAATCTTGTCAAATGTTTTCAATCATTCACCCGATATGTGACGTTACCTGATCACATGACATTCCATACAATTACCAATCGCAGGTAGATAGATCTCTTAATATCAAAATGGGAACGGATCATCAGAACAACTTTTTGTTCGTGGAGTGCGAATAACGTTCCTGAGATTTTAGGGAATTGGTAACATTCATATTGATTTTCGCAGATTTGTTTTATATCATAGTTTAATGATTGTAACGATAAACGTTGATGATTACTGTTTTATTTTTTAGTTGCGAAAAATCAAACATATGTAATGTTAACTACGACGTGCAATTTCGATATTGTTAACGTATTATTTAATTTGTATGGAATAATGGACAAACTACAAATGTGTTGTATCGATTATTGTTTCAGGCACAATCAAAATTCGGCGAAAATTTCATAAATAGTTACGATTTTACACATTTTAACATAAGGTTAGCTATTATAATTTTCGAAAGGTTTGCTAAAACAAATAAGGAGAGAGTGTGTAGGTATGGATTCCCAGAAGTTCGTCGAAGGTGATTGATACAAAACTATCGTGTCGTCAGGAGAGATCGCAAAAGTGCATTCATAAAGGGTCAGGTAACGGCGCATTGGCATCACCACTAGCATCTCCGGTATATTGCTCGCACACATTGCAACTAACAACGTAACATCATATATAGTACATTTATATTTATGCAGATGGTTAATGAAACCAAGCAATGCAACTGAACAAAATACAATTAGGCAGTAATACAAATAGTAACGTTATTGCTTAAGCTATGGCGTCATCAGAACAACGTAAATCTGATGGTGTCGCGTTTGAATTAAAGTGTGAATTACACGCGGCAACTGATATTCGTAAAGCTCTCACGTAAAGTGGGTTGTCAACGTCATAAGTGCAATCTGAAACACGTCATCAAAGGAAATCATTTCCAGCAAACAGCTATCGCGGCACAGACGTGACAATTATCGATCCGCTTTCACAGTTAATGACATATTTGTCACAGGAGTCGTACACAGGATACGGGCCGGGGAAGTCGGTAACTAGTAAACACAACACCTAGTTGACGGATCAACTATATCGCATTTTGCTTAGCAACCTGGTCCGACAAGCTTACTAAAATGGCTGCCGTAAATATGAAGCTGTCAGACATTCGTTCGTATGTTTCTTTGAAATTCAGACTAAGCACACGGTTTACATACTACGCATATAGAGTTATAGTTTTTACTTTTGTTTGCAAAGAATCACATTTGAGGCCATGATTTCAACATGAAATATGACTGAATATCAGAGAGCATCATGATTTTGGCGGCCATTTTAGTAAGCTTGTCGGACCTGATTGCTAGACAAAATGTGAAGTAACGTAACCGTTACTTCCAGTTGCCACTTTTCTATGTTAACATGTCACTTCATTGTAATTGAAACACTAATGTAATAACGATTTTGCACCTTTAAACAAGGTGCGTAGACGAGATTATACCATTTGCAAGCGTGCGCCCAGAACATAGTTGCCATTGGTGCTAGGTTGACAACCGTAATGTAACGTCACGTGGTGGATGTGACTTGCAGAAGCGGTGACTGATAACTGGTTGTTTTCATCTCTCGTCAAAGTGAACCACGATTAACGCTTGTAACATCCGGATACCACACCGGAAAACGAATTATATTGGTGAACATAAATTCGAACAATGCTCATTTGCAATGCGTGGTTTGTACATGTTTGAAGACGTTCAGCATGCGCGGTGCACGTTGCTTATAGCCATGCCTAGTAGGTAGTTGTGTGCGTACATTATAGTTGCGTTGCTGTTACGGAATGCGGACTAACACGCGGCACCAAATAAGTGCGTACAGTACAGTTTTTGGCGATATTATAATGTGTACTAATTGTAACGCATAGCTGGTTCATCTATCAGTATGTATGTCACTAATATCAGTTTCCTATTTAAACACATTGTTCACATTTAACTGATAACACGTTCTGTTGTTATTTACATTGCTATCCGTTTTCGATGCTACGCATTGCAGAATGTACGTATAAAAAAGTTACGTGTGCAAGCCCCCATAATGATAACATTTCCTTTTGCGAAAGCTGCAAAAATGTGTATATACTTATTTCAGTGCACGGTGTATAAGGAACGTAACTAATTGCCCTTGGGCATGAAGAAAGCACAGGTTATCCTTGTAAATGTTGCTTTCCATTGTTTATGCGTAAGTATCGCTCGTCAGTTCACTCTTACGTGTCGTCAATCTTACATGCCGTCGGCGAAATGGCCGATGTGGAACATCGCACATGTAAACGTTCGCTCCACAAATTGTAGTTATTTTTCATTACGTCTGGCAGTTATCCCACGCAATGTGTGGATATGCGGTGATTCATGCGTACCTCGTCCCACTTGTAGTCCCGCGATTCCAGGAACCAGCTATCCAAAGAACTGCCTGTTATTACCCGTTCGGCCAGCGATGTCGTCTAATGAATGGCAGCTAAAGCTAAGTGCCCGGATGCAATCCCCAAACGCCGATTCAAGCGTTCAAACATGCATGTGCGTGTAGCTATGCTTCACAGTATTTGTTCTGTGTCAACTTCGACGAACAGAGTACTTAGGACGGTTCTTTGGATTGGACACGTAACCATGACAACCGAATAACGCACGCACAGGCACAGCACGCGGTCAATATTTTATGGGTAGGTCAATGTTTATGGGACTTTACTCCCATTATATCGTGCGATTAAGCACACTGTCTTGTAGCCCGACCACGGCTATCTTGCATTGTTATTATTATTATATGCTCGGCTCCATACATATATACGATTCATTTAATAACTGACACATACGTTGTATCAAAGATAACAAGTTACGGCAATGTCACACAAAGAACACCTGTCGTTAGTTATCATTATGCTTCCGAGTGATGCCCGCTCGCTTTGCATTTCCGATGAGTACAGAATGGATTGACTCGGTCACAACGTTGAGTACATTACCCTGGCGATAGAAAGGAGCACTGTTGCCTTTGAGCCAGCCGGGGTTGCAATTGATTGACACAGTTGATGGCAGGATTTACGTTTCACGCGTTTTCTCCACGAGTTTCGCGCAATCGCCCTCTCTGTGTGTGTCAGTAATTTCCATATACACTGCAACATCGCCAGTATCCATCGCGGACATTGCAATATCCGATGTTGCACACGCTCCGTTGGCGCCATCGCATGACGAATCGTGGCACTTCTCTTCCGACTCTTCTTCTATGGGAACTTTCTCCGCCGGCGACATCGGCAGCGACCTGGCCGCGGTGGCGCCGCCCAGTGATACGGCCTGCGCGCGCACCTCGTCACGTGACATGTAAGTGGGATTGTCGTGCGCGGGCGACGCGTAAACAACCGGCGGGGGCGACGGAATGTTGCGCTTTCGTCGGTGCCGCCGCATGACGACGCAAGCGAGCAACATGATGAGAAGCATAAGGCCGACCAGTCCCGCAGCCAGGCCGCCAAACATCGTCAGACTCGGTTCTGGCTTCGACTGCCCTCCCAAAGACGACGCCGTTTTGACAACAACGGGATATGTGATTGGCGACGCCGTAGTCGGTCTGGTGCGGCTGGCAGTCGGCGCTATTGACGGTCGTTGGGTTTCTCTGTACGCGCGAATGTCCGTGATACGAGAGAGGTTCGTCGACAGTTTCGTAACGTTCGCCGGGTGGAGAAGGTTTATTGAAAGAACCGTCCTGAAAGGTAAGCATATATCAGACATCGAACTAGTATAGGTGTCTTAATCCGATGTTCTACGTACCTATGCCAGTGTGTGCTCAATCGCATTTAAAATTATTCAAAAATTAGATCGACCAATGTTCTTGTTGTAACATAACAACTGCAAGTTCTTATCTACAGCGCCGTATTAAGAAAAAACTAAACTTTCACAGGTCAAAATTTCTCACTAGATGTCACCACTGACAAACCACCTCCGGAGCATTTGTCTACGGCAAACTACGGGATAAACAATCTTATAAATGTCACAAGAACTACATTAGCGCTGATATATAATGTAATGGTGATTCTGCATTCATTATGTTTCCCAAACCTAATTATCTTGTCGTACGTGTAGGGGGACCGTACACGCGGGGCACCACTACAGAACACGAATCCTTCCACCATTGGCCCATGCATAATTGGTAGCAGTTAAAATTATAGACGTAAGCCTGTCCGTGGCAGAACTTTTCCCCTGTTCATAAACAAATTTCATTCAGGGTGCAAAAGTCTTCGAAAGTGGTACCGTGTCCGAATCAGTTATACTATTCGTAGTTATGAACACAACGTAAGTAAAACAATGACTGACAGGTTCCACCCAGGAAAGGGCGCTCGCCGTCAATTTAAACAATGGCGCGGGCCCGATTGACGTAACTCTACACATTTACTAGCCCTAAAATACATTAGTGCTACACTATCCATCAGAGGCGCCACTTGTCATTGCGTGTAGCCCCTGTTACAGCTCGTATTACACTTTTTATTGATTAAATGTAGGTGGAAAGGATATTTCGATAATCTGCTAAACGTAGAGAACCCGAGGGCAGCCTTTGACGATGGAGTGCCAAATGAAGGCTTAACACCAGGAATTATCAGGGAGGAAGTAGAGGTGGCACTGAAAAGAGTGAAAACTGGGAAGGCGATGGGACCAGACGGAATTCCAGTGGAGGTCTGGAAGAGTTTGGGAGAAGAGGGGGTCGATATGCTGTGGGATCTGATGCAGAAGATATACGTACAAGAGAAAATGCCAGAGGAATGGAGAGGCAGTGTCATCAAGGAGAAGGGAGACATCCAGGATTGTGGCAATTACAGAGGCATCAAGTTGATGTCGCACACCATGAAGGTTTGGGAAAGGGTAATTGACAGAAGGCTGAGGGAAGAGACAAGCATAGGTGAGGAGCAGTTCGGTTTTATGCCGGGCAGAGGAACAACGGACGCCATATTTGCAGCAAGGCAGTTGATGGAGAAACACCGGGAGATGCAGAAGGAACTGCACATGGCCTTCATTGATTTAGAGAAGGCATACGATAGAGTGCCACGACAGGAGGTTTGGAGGTGTATGCGGGAGCAGGGTGTGCCTGAAAAGTATGTACGTCTTGTAAAAGACACATATGAAGACGCAAGGATGCAAGTCAAGAGCAGCGTAGGACTGACAGGCAAGATCAACGTTAGAGTGGGGCTGCACCAGGGGTCCTCACTGAGTCCTTACCTGTTTGACTTGATTATGGATGTGTTGGGCCGGGGCATCAAAGAACAGCCCCCCTGGTGTATGCTGTTTGCAGATGACATCGTGCTGTGCAGTACCAGAAGAGAGGAGGTGGAACGAAAGCTCGAGGAATGGAGACGTGCAATGGAAGAGCGAGGACTAAAGATTAGTAGAAAGAAGACGGAATACCTGAGGTGCAACGAAAACAATGACCTAGAGATCCGGTTACAGGGCGAGACAGTGAAGAGAGTGAAGACATTCAAATATCTAGGATCGACATTGGCGGATGATGGAGAATTGGATGCGGAAGTCACTCATAGAGTGCAGAGCGGGTGGAAGAACTGGAAGAGAGTATCTGGAGTGCTGTGTGACAGAAGAATGAACGTGAAGATCAAGGGAAAAGTGTACAGGACAGTGGTAAGGCCAGCACTGATGTACGGGTCGGAGACATGGGCGGCAAAGAAGACACAGGAAAAGAAGTTGGATGTCGCAGAAATGCGAATGCTACGATGGATGTGCGGAGTCACAAAGCTTGACAAGATAAGAAACGAAAGAATCAGAGGGACAACGAAAGTGGGGGAAATTTCGAAGAAAGTCCAAGAAAGTTGGTTGAGATGGTATTGGCACGTGATGAGAAGAGAGGAGAATTATGTAGGAAGGAGAGTGATGGGAATGGAAGTGCAAGGGAAGAGGAGGAGAGGAAGGCCGAAGAGGAGGTGGCTAGACAGTGTGAGGGCAGATCTCAGGGAGAAGGGACTGTCGGGGGAGGAAGTGTACGAACGAACGACATGGAGGCGAATGTCATCATACATCGACCCCACATAAAAGTGGGACAAAGATGAAGAGGAAGAGAAGATTTATTAAATGTAGTTGTATATATCTTTGTTTCAAAAAGATGATTTAACTGATCGAACAATCCACTGTTTCACTTACTTGCTTGTCCACGTAGTGAAGTAGAGCCAGCGGTCAACGACAGCTGCCGACGTATAATTGTCTTCACCGGAGCGAATTACCGCTGCAACGTTACTGGTACTCTCATTCAAATATGTTCCCTTCACGTGTTCAGATGTCCACCAGATCAAGTACTTGCCTGAAAACACATTGGTGTTATGTTATGTAACAGAAGGATAACTGTGAAATGCCTGCAGTTGTTATTATTGTCGCTGACGAATGGTGATATATATTTAACGGTTCTTAACCTTCACATGTTTTAGCTGCGACCCAAATTCCGGTCTTTGGACTTGCTTGGCGACCCATGCCTTCAAACAGTTAACTTGATAACATAAATAATTATAAAACAAATAAACATAACAAATATACTATAAATGAGAACATTTATTAAAGTTGCTTGTTGGAACATATAGGAATCACAAAATCAACGCCGTTCATTATCGACTTTGAAACTGGACAATCCTTGCAAATTATTCAGATGTGCCAAGTCTACTGCTTTGGCGGTAGAATATACCCGTTTAGTTCATTCTCATGAGCTCTTAACCACGAGTTTGGTCTTTAAAATCGATTTCGCTCCTTAAGGCATAACAATGATTTGTATACTGGAAACTGTCACCACCAGAACGCGCAGCTTCCGTCGGTGTGTCACGGAAATAGTGTCCTCTCTGATACGTCGGTGGGTCACGGAAATAGTGTCCTCTCAGATACGTTGGTGTGTTATGGAAATAGTGTCCTCTCTGATACGTCGGTGTGTCATGGAAATAGTGTCCTCTCTGATACGTCGGTGTGTCACGGAAATAGTGTCCTCTTAGATACGGCGGCGGCTTTTTGCATTTTGAAACAGTTTCTTTAAAATATCAACGGTTCTGTTTAATGAAAGATTTTTCTCATGGGCTCATTATTTTAGCAAAAGGGTCCCCTGATGACAACATCGATTATGTGGGGTTCTGGTGATGTTGACGGTGGTAAGGATGGAGGAAGATCAGATCTAGGAGGTTTGTACGATTGTACGGTCTTGGACAAGGTTCTTGAGGTGTATGTTGATCTCTGTATACTCTAGTCTCCACCTCTTTGTGTGTGTGGTGTTCGTGTCAGCTACAGCACAGAAAACCCTTCACGATTTCGCTGCGGTGGTTTTCTTTTGAGGCTGCACCACGCTGGGAGGTCTTGATTGTGTTTGAGTTTTTGTATTTCGTTAAGGTTTCTGAGTAGCGAAGTATTAATACACGTAGAAATGCTGCATACATAACAAAACAAATAGAAATATTCTTGAATTTCGAAGAGAATCAGCTACTTCCAAATACCCGAAATGACCGACGGTGCGTCAGTACTTACCATCAGGGTCCACCGCCAATCCTTTGATGTTATCATGCGTCACGACAGATACCTTTGCTTGAGTGACTTTTGCTGCGTCGGAGTCGATATTTCGATGAAATATTGTGCAAGGCTTTTGCGACGTATTCTCAGCCCAGAATATGCGTCTGTCAGTGAAACACATATAACAAATAAACTCGCGGGTACTATGTAAACATGCAAACATGCATACACACATGCATACATGTATTTACGTAGACACGTAACGTGTACACACGTACACATACACATACGCACGTATGTGTGTGTTTGCATGTGTATGCGTGTGTGAGTGCGTGCGTGTGTGTACGAATACATGTAAATACGTAACTCAAGCACACACACACACACACACACACACACACACACACACACACACACACACACACACACACACACACACACACACACACACACACACACACACATGCACATGCACATACACATACACAGACGCACGCACGCACGCACGCAAACACGCGCTACACAAGAAGGTATGAATCTAAAACATACCCGTTATGATTGTCAACTGCGAGACTTCCTGGTAGGATGTTGCCCGAATGAAATTTCCTTGTTTCATTCTTGTCCAGCGAGACAGCGATTATGTCGGTACTCGCAGGGTCCGTGTAAAACAGTTGCCTTGATCTGGAGTGCAGCACCATACTCCCTAAGGTGTGACCTGTGACTCCGAAACAAACCATCTTTATTATTAATCGCCGGTGTTATTTTATTGTCGCTTGAAATGATGCGCATTGTGTCTTATACGCTTACCGGACATGTCGTTATAATGGTGAATACGGTTGCTTCTTTTATTGGTAAATTATACATTCACTAATTCGTACATTTTATACGAATTAATCACTCTAATATTAATCAAGTTGATGGAATTCTCTTTCTGAAGAACACCCTGCCAATTGTTGTAACCACTTGTTTGCTTGGGGAGTATTGCGAATATGTTTGCGCCATTAGTTGGCATAATTTCATATATTCATAATGTTATTCGCAGTTACTAGCTGCGACAACACATTTTCTTCCTTACCTTGACATATTCTAAGCGGAAACCCACGCCTAAACCCAGCGTTCACCCCGTTTTAGTGAGCTCTGATGTATGCTCAACGATATAGCACTGTTGTTACTGATGTGTGTCAACGATACAACTTAAGAAGTCATTGAACAAGCATCCAACATCCTTTATGCAATACTTTCGAGAAAAAAAGTGACACTCGGCTGTTTAATTAAATTTCAAGCTCTCAAAATCAATTACGCAGTTTCGCCGTGACCTTTGATCGACTGCTCCCCATGATTTATACGTGAAGGAAGTTCATTATGAATTTTCTAGCTCCCCAAATTAAAGCGATGCGTGACAGAACGACAACCGACTGCGGCAAAACAAAATACAGTGGACAACTTTGAATTTGCTAGTCATGAAATCATGAAATAAATATAAAAATGGGGTCTTCGCTCTCTACTTTCCGCTGAATTCCTATGCGGTCTGAGTAGACAAAATAATCGAATAATTAGTTGTACTACTCCGGCACTGTAACGTACGATACCGGCGGAACACAATTCGCAAAGTTACCACCTAATTTAACAATTGTCCAGAATGGTATTAATTTACATACTCGTAAATGGGCAAGGTAACAACCGCTGGAAACATTTGCGCAGAAGCTTCCCAAGCACCGAAATCACACAAGTATCATCCAAACCACGAGGGCGTTTACATACCTGGAGGCAAGCTATGAAACACTTCCTTCCCCTTGCCGTCCATCGATTCCCGACTGATGACGTTCTCCGTGGGGTCGAACCAGTAAATCTTGTTATCCCGCTCGTCATACTCAATCCGGTCCGGAAACGCCGCCGATTGCAGAATGATGCCGCGCAGTTGACCGTCTCTCGCCTTCGCGTCGTGCTGGTATGCCTGCTTCCGGTACGGATCGACAAACAGCAGAAAATGCGACCCCTTGTTGTCAAAATCTACGAGAGAAACCAGATGCAAATTTGCGAAAATTATCATGTAGGCATATGGCAAATTTGCAAGTCTTATAACATACTTGTTTATTTTCGCAAATAAACAATGCGTTTATTATTACGTATAGTATATGATGATGCTAGTGATGCATTCGTGTTTGTTTGGAAAACACCAAGCACGGGTCTGAATAAATAAGTACAGTATTGTATTATATTGCATTGCATTTTATTGTATTGACGGAATCGTCTGTGAGAGGCACTGACATGCAATTCTCCTTGTACTGCGAACAGAACGAAACTAGCATTGTGTTATGCAACTGACTCCGGGACTTGACTTAAATTGTAATACAGACACACTTATTTGTTTCGTGTCAACTTATTTAAATCGCCAAATACATTTATTATTTATTTCCATGACTGACAGTCAGCTCTTCTTACCGGAAAGACAAGTTTTGCCGTCTTTGTCCAGATAAAAAGGGAACGCGCAACCGCATATCCGTGTCTTTGTCCCATTTGCTGTCCGGTTCGGAAAGCACAATTGACTGCAGTCGCCATTTTCGTTGTCACAGGGGCCTGATAAAAACACACAACTAGTGCAATGACAGCTGTAACAGTGCCCAGTGTGGACAAGTACGACATGTAATGCATAATGCAGGAACTAAGTTGAACAGGTGTTCATAACTTATTAGAAGGCGCGGGTGGCAAATCAATTCATGTGTGATGTTAATGAATCACGAGTACATAATTATCATGGCTTGGGTCATCTCTTTAATTTCTAAGTAACTTATGAAAATATTGATTATTATTTATGACGATTATTATTAATACGAGTCATACAAGTTTGAGTTCTACATAGTTCCGATTGTTGGGCATTCTTCGCTATATATACCCAGACAGCGTTGGGGAAGAATTTTGATTACATTCGAAGAAGGGGCTAAATCGAGTCGCATTCTAATCAAGTTGACTCGCGTCTCAAGTAATGTGCTATGAGCTAAACAAAATCGCGGATGAGTTTTAAAATGACTGCCTTCTTCTCGCATTGCTTGCTGGGCATTAAACGGCCGATACACACCTTCAATGATAGGCTGCAAGTGCGTGCCGTACGCAACGACATCATAGACCGCGGTGGTATTTTCATGTTTCACAACGCGAAGAGAATTATGCGAATCCTTGTAGCCGAAGTACACCATGTTGCTTGTAGTCGTCCACGCCATGTAGTCCTGCACGCAACATTAATTTGAGATGTTATTTATAAGTCAATCGCACGTTGTTCTGGTATGTGTTGTAGATCTATCATACGAACATCAGCGGAAATGAACACGAAGTTGTAATAATCATTTGAAAATTGTTTCAACAAATAACGTCTACCAAATTAATGCTAAATTAAAAGAAAGTTAATAACGGTCGACTCCTACATTTGTCTGAGTAAAATGTATAAAACAGCGCCACGGAGCGCCGATTGTTCTACATGACCTTTGACAAGATCATGGCCAAGCCCAGGGAGCAGACGGCTAAAAGGTGCAGCAAACGGAGACGCGGCTACGGCTCAGCATGTGCTGCTTTTTAGAACAATTTCCGCGCCTTGCTAGCCCTGTGAAGCATTAGCGCCGGCAGTTACCTGATATATTGTGACGTCATTCAGCGTGTCACTGCTGTCAGACGGAATACTGAAATGTCTGCGCCTGTTTGAATTATCCGTCACCGAAACCGACTCAATGTGGTCGACATCCGTCCAGTAAAGGCTGCCAAGAACAGGAATTCGTATTTTAGTCGTATGGATGTGAGAGGACATAGCATGTGATTGCTCATAATGGTGAACCATAGAAAAGCATAAAATGTATTTTTGTTATATAATATAATTAAACGGAAAACCATCAGTAGAACGGAGAGTGCAACAACAATTAAACAAAGATCAACAACGGACGCATGTAGTATCACCAGAACACGAAATATCATAGTAAGAATGCTAGTATCAAGATAATGAAAATAATCATCATTATAAGAATGATCACATGAGAAGTGTCACAACAACAAGAATCGCGTAAGACATATCACAAAAACAATTGTATGAGAAGAGTCACAACAAGAAGAATCACGTGAGAAAGAAAAGGAATCACGTGAGAAGTATCACAGCAAGAAGAATCACATAAGAAGAGTCACAACAAGAAGAATCACGTGAGAAGCGTAAGACATCTCACAAAAACAATTGTATGAGAAGAGTCACAACAAGAAGACTCACGTAAGAAGTGTCACAACAAGAAGAATCACATGAGAAGAGTCACAACAAGAAGAATCACATGAGAAGTGGCACAACAAGAAGAATCACATGAGAAGTGTCACAACAAGAAGAATCACATGAGAAGTGTCACAGCAAGAAGAATCACACGAGAAGTGTCACAACAAGAAGAATCATATGAGAAGTGTCACAACAACAAGAATCACATGAGAAGAGTCACAACAAGAAGAATCACATGAGAAGTATCACAGCAAGAAGAATCACATGAGAAGTGCCACAACAAGAAGAATCACATGAGAAGTGTCACAACAAGAAGAATCACATGAGAAATGTCAAAACAAGAAGAATCACATGAGAAGTATCACAACAAGAAGTATCACAAGAGAAGTGTCACAGCAAGAAGAATCACACGAGAAGAGTCACAACAAGAAGAATCACGTGAGAAGCGTAAGACATCTCACAAAAACAATTGTATCAGAAGATTCACAACAACAAGAATCACGGAAGAAGTGTCACAACAAGAAGAATCACATGAGAAGAGTCCCAACAAGAAGAATCACGTGAGAAGTATCACAGCAAGAAGAATCACATGAGAAGTGTCACAATACGAAGAATCACACGAGAAGTGTCACAACAAGAAGAATCACATGAGAACAGTCACAACAAGAAGAATCACGAGAGAAGTGTCACAACAAGAAGAATCACACGAGAAGAGTCACAACAAGAAGAATCACATGAGAAGAGTCACAACAAGAAGAATCACACGAGAAGAGTCACAACAACAAGAATCACGCGAGAAGTGTCACAACAAGAAGAATCACATGAGAAGAGTCCCAACAAGAAGAATCACGTGAGAAGTATCACAGCAAGAAGAATCACATGAGAAGTATCACGACAAGAAGAATTACGAGAGAAGTATCACAACAATAAGAATCACATGGGAAGAGTCACAACAAGAAGAATCACATGAGAAGTGTCACAACAAGAAGAATCACGTGAGAAGTGTCACAACAAGAAGAATCACGAAATAAATGTCACAACAAGAAGAATCACGAGAGAAGTGTCACAACAAGAAAAATCACATGAGAAGAGTCATAACAAGAAGAATCACGCGAGAAGTGTTACAACAAGAAGAATCACGATATAAATGTCACAACAAGAAAAATCACGAGAGAAGTGTCACAACAAGAAAAATCACATGAGAAGAGTCACAACAAGAAGAGTCACGCGAGGAGTGTCAGAACAAGAAGAATCACACGAGAAGAGTCACAACAAGAAGAATCACGCGAGGAGTGTTACAACAAGAAGAATCACATGAGAAGAGTCACAACAAGAAGTGTCACGCGAGGAGTGTCACAACAAGAAGAATCACAAGAGAAGTGTCACAACAAGAAGAATCACATGAGAAGAGTCACAACAAGAAGAATCACGAGAGAAGTGTCACAACAAGAAGAATCACACGAGAAGAGTCACAACAACAAGAATCACATGAGAAGAGTCACAACAAGAAGAGTCACGCGAGGAGTGTCACAACAAGAAGAATCACAAGAGAAGTGTCACAACAAGAAGAATCACATGAGAAGAGTCACAACAAGAAGAATCACGAGAGAAGTGTCACAACAAGAAGAATCACACGAGAAGAGTCACAACAACAAGAATCACATGAGAAGAGTCACAACAAGAAGAATCACACGATAAGAGTCACAACAACAAGAATCACGCGAGAAGTGTTACAACAACAAGAATCACGTGAGAAGTGTCACAACAAGAAGAATCACACGAGAAGTGTCACAACAAGATGAATCACACGATACGTATGAAGCATTAGCGCCAGCAGTTACCTTATATATTATGTATATTGAATATATTGTATATCTTGAACACATCTCTGATGTGTTTCAATAAAGTAAATGCTGGCAAATTGACATGTCAGAATGGTGTATTGGATACTAATAACTCCATGTCCAGCATGATAGCTCCAATAAGAGACAATGCGAGAGCTTCAAGAAAGAATTGCTTTATTAAAATGGTGCTAGTTGAATTGGTTGACAAGAACAGAACATTACGAGCGAACACAAACAAGGTCTTGAACTTGGTCTAATAAGGCAGCAGAGTCCATAGTATGTAGTCTTTTGTATTGTTTCAATCCGACATCCACCTCCACCGACACGTAGTATACGACTTGCTATGTTAAGAATACTAAAATGCTCCCCAAACCACAGCCTATATATATATACATATATATATGTATATATATATATGTATATATATATGTATGTATATATATATGTATATATATATATATATATGTATATATATATATATATATATGTATATATATATATATATATATGTATATAAAATTCACGTGATCATGTGACGTGGTTGTCAAGACAAGATCCACCACGATGTCCTGTGCGTCGACGTACGTTAATCATAATATGTTCCATTCGCTAGGAGGCGCCATGGTATCGATTTAGGTTTTCCTTTCACGCGTAAATAGTATCAACCAGCCTACCACCCACCTCCACGTCATGCTAGATGTCTGTTGGACTTTGCAAACATAGGCGACCGCCCCTTAATGTGTTGGCTGTTTGCACTTTGTGTTAGTATCTTCAAACTCACATACCGTTTTGACGTGATATCCAACACCATCCCGGCGGGCGAATGAACGTCTTGGCTGATAAATCGACGAGCAGCAGTACCGTCCATCGCTGACCGGTAGATGGCACCCTCAGCGCACCAATATAGAAGTCTGGAAAAGTCATTAAACTATTTTTCCTCGGGAGATATTGCACCCAGTAAAACAATCGCTGTGACAAAGCAGAGAGATGGTAATTCCGAAAAACATTGATAATAGATTTCATCGGTTTCATAACGCGTTTGCGTTAGTTCGAAGTATGTTTGATTGTTTACTACTTTTGTAGTTGTAGTACTTTGTAGATCATAACTGTGTTGTGTTACAAGGTTAAACCGACGGAAGTATACATATTTTTTTCGTACTCATTTGGGAGGCCCTGACTTCCGGATTTGGTATTTGTTGCATTTTTTAGACCGCCAGACAGGTAGAGAGAGAGGGAATGGAGGGATGGGGGTAGATAGGGAGGGAGGAAGGATAGAGAAAGAGGGAGGGAGGGAGGGAGGAAGGGAGGGAGGGAGGGAGGGAGGGAAGGAGGAAGAGGACAGGAGAGAGAGAGAGGGGAAGGAAAGAGGGAGGGGAAGGAGGAGGAGGGAGGAGGAGGGAGGGAGGGAGGGAGGGAGGAAGGAAGAGGACAGGAGAGAGAGAGGGGGGGAAGGAAAGAGGGAGGGAGGAAGGGAGGGAGGTAGGGCCGGAGGGAGGGTGGGAGGGAGGGAGGGAGTGGAGGGAGTGGAGGGAGTGTAAGTTTGCCTGTATGCATGCGTACGTGCGTGTATGTGTGTATATGGGTGCGTGTTTGAGTGATAGAGAGACCTTAGTGATGACTCACCCTGCGGCTGGATCGACCTCGATCCCGCGCGGCTTATTGAGTCCCGCCAAGATGACGTGCTGGTAGCGTCCAGTCAAGTCGGACACCATGATGTGGCCATACAGCTCGTCCGTCCAATACAAGTGGCCTACAATCCAGTCGACGGCGATACCTAGACAACGACGCAATCGTATTATACATTGAACCAATAAAATATACTTAAACAATGCCAAAGCAGTAATACTACACGCGCCATTTATAATGAAGATGGCGTAATTGACGAAGGAAATCGGCATGAAAAAAACAAGTGTAATATGGATGTAGTTGAACGCAGACGGAAGCGGGCAGGACACGTTCATAAAACACACTTGCAAAAGAGAGCTTAGGAAGAGAAGAGGTTGATAGAATGAGAAAAGGAAGATCAAAGTTACGATAGAACGTCAGTATGAAGATTGACCTAACAGGGTAGATGTTAACAGCCGTGGGTGGAACACTATTGCACAACACTGGGATGGATGGAGAAGAATGGTAGAAAGGGTGAAACTGACAAACTGACGTGGAGCCAACCCTTCTAGCAGGGGCGGATCCAGGGAGGGTCGTCTAGGGAGGCACAAACACCTCCACTGGCGGCCGAACCAAATGGTGTTGAAGGTATGTTGCTGCCGCGCTGGCGTAACTTTAGCTTCTTCGCTGCTTCGACTGTGACACCGGAAGACGTGGGGAGGGGTGCTTTTGAAAATTGTTCATAACTTCAGCTTATTGTAACCTGAACGGGGACACATTTCAAAGGGTTTAGGGGCACGGTCATGTGGGCCCATTCAAAAATGTCTAGGGGCACGCCAAATTCCAAAGGTCTGGGCGGCACATGCCTATGACTAGGTATCAAGTGGATACGCCTATGACTAGGTATCAAGTGGATACGCCTATGACTAGGTATCAAGTGGTAGAAGAAAAGGTAGTTTTATTAAATCAAAATAGACAACAAGTAACAAGAAACGTGAAGAACCGTTGTATACCATCACCTCCCTCTTCGGGCAAAACTTCGTGATATGTTAGCTAACGAATACATCATGATTTATATTACAATTGAATATTCAGAATTCCGCACAAAGCGACCTTGAGTAGAAAATACGAACGCAACTAGTCTTACTGCATGCATGTTTCTTATTTCTGCGATTTGCTATTTACTAGTTAAAGCGTTGCCAAATATTCCACCGTCTTTAACTTGAACATCGCATTTACCTGTCACGTAACCAGTCTGCACGACAATGACCTGTGCATCTTCGTCGGCCTCCGCCATTCGCTTCCGGTGAATTGTGCCCTTGTCAACGTCGGAATAGAAAAGTAGTTCGGCGTAGGAATGAAAGCCTAATGCCCGCACGTGGCCGACTTCTTTCTCGAAACACTGAAGGTGCTGAAGTATCGAGTCTTGGTCTGTGTCCGGAGCGTTTATCCTTGTTTTGCATATCCCATTTCCCACAGCGTATATGTAATTCGGTTGCATCGTTAGCAGATTCCCTGCAACCGAAGTATAACGAAACGATACAACAAAGCTGTCACATCAATAAAATCGTCGACTTGCTGTGAATATAGGAATATCGACGATTGGATTATAGACTGTGAAACACCGATAACCCGTAACCAGACATTCCGGAAACCTCCTTAATCCATACCCGAAAATCCGGAAATCTCGGCATCCTGAGGGAACGGATTTACCAAACCCTTATATACTCTAGTATGTGCAAGAAACATTTATCAAGAAAATACCTGAATCGGGACGCACAACGAAGTGTCCGTATTACTATGTATGCATTGTAGAGTTCAGGAAAGTAGCCACGAGGCAAGATTTACGTTGATTTATTGTCTTATCCAAGTCGCTTTGATCATCGTCGGATACATATTGCATAGGTACACCGTGATGCGTTGCGTTAACGGATTAACGTATATCACCGTAATATCAAAAGCAACACATCGCAATTAATGCATTTAAACCCAAAACCAACAGGTAAACCATTTGCATTAAGCGCACATAAAAATGACCCCGTTCATACGATGGGGAGCATTAATGAATAATTATGGTCATTTAGCGGGTAGTTGCTGTGAACTTGTTCTGGGCGACCACTCCTTCTGCACAGCCAAAGTGATGGTATAAGGTTTGATTATTTATTTAGTTATTTGTTTGTTTCTTTCTTTCTTTCTTTAGCAGTTGTCACACTATTCGTTGTGAACTTGTTCTACATTATCGCCTGATTGTTGATCATATTTCGGCTGGTCGCTCATTGCTAGTACATTACTGTTAGAAATCATCCCTGCCTTGGAGTGTGACCGCCCAAGACAGGTGGTCGTGCAAGGAGAAGGTCGCCTAAGACCGGTTCTGTTGTAGTTGTACTTACGTTTGCAAGTCTTGTTGTCGGCTTGCAGCTCGAAGTCCTGGCTGCACATACACATGCCGTGCCCTCCCGCGCCACTGATGCACAAATGTTGACAGCCCATCGTCTTGCACTCCGCTACAAGCGCCCAGGTCGAAAGTACGACATTAGAAAAACATCAAACAGCATGTTAGTAGATGCGAAGTGGCATCGTACAATTCCGGAATGGATAGGCACAGAATAAAGTCAACGTCTTTAATAAAATCAACGTCTGTGAAATATTCACCATTTTGCAAAATCATCCTCAAAACGTGTATACGTTTGGGTGGTTGACAAATTAATTGTTACAGTGGCGCCACCATGCACCAATGCCCGCTGACAATACAGGACCATTTTGGTCTCTCAAAATACACATGATAAAATGCCACTCTTCTCGCATTAGTGGGAGTCGGGACCGGTTTGAACCTACGTCTTTTAGACTTGGCGAACTTATTAGATGATCCCTATCGAAGACACGACCTCTATTGAAGACAAGACGTGCGCGTCCACAGGACCGTTTCACCAAGACAATAAGCTCGTAAGGAAAATCCATCATTGCAAATAATTCGTCGTTAATTTTAAGGAACTTATTAAAAGTCGTCGCCATGTTACCGCAGACACTATCTCCGAGACACACCGGCGAATGCGTACAGATGGCGCAACTTGGTGTCGACAGTATCCAGTATACAAGATCAATCAATTTTATAAAGTATAAACTGGCGCTAATGAGTTCATTAAGAGTTCGTAAGAACGGTAAACGGTACTCTGGTCCCGTCAGAGAACTGGCGTATCCTTCGAACCTGCTTCTATCCAATTATTTGTTTAATCTGCATTCATAATAATATTAACAATAGTAATAATTATAATAATATAACATAAGTACACATATATATTAGACCTAGCCTTTTAGAAGAATGCGCCTACGTAATGGTATAATTCACCACAGAGAATATGATACGTTGACATTGACTGTACTCGAATTAGTACTACCACACGTGTCGTGTCTAGGCCGTGATTTAATAATTGCCCACTACCAAGATTGCGAACACGATACTGCCATACCGAAGCCACAAACACGGGTTCCTACCATTGTCCATTTCCTCTTGTCGCGATCCGGAGTACATCATGACGTCATACGGCACAGACCGGTCGAGGATAAAGCGGCCAATGTACTGTTTCGAGCTCTTGCGATACGCCTGCACATCTTTGGACAGTTGATCCGTGACGAACACGAAGTCCTACACAGAAATCACAAAAATAACAAACACTTTTCTTAACACACCATTCCGACGAGACCTCATTGGCTCTCTTTGCACAGTCGTTTGTACAGTTAATTGCAACTTACAACAGTGCAACTTGCGATGGTACAAATACATGTATAAAGACAATTTGTACCACGGGTGCATCTTGCAACACTTGGTCAAATTTGCACCACTTCGTGAAGGTGGTGCACGTTTTTTGTATCAGTGCAACTTGCAACGGTTTGCCTGTGAAAAAAATATTAGTTAAACCGTTTCATGTTGCACCCGTACATATATGCTTGTGTAACGATAGTGTAATTGTCTTCACGCAGACAAACCGCAGCAAGTTGCACATATACAAAATAACCGATCAGCAAATACAGTATTATACAAGCAAACCGTTGCACGTGTTATTGTTGCAAAGTGTATCGGTTCAACATGCTTGCGTATTATTGAACATACACTTAATGAACACACGTTTAATCTTTAATCCTGTCACCTTTATCACAATACTGACCAGAATGTCAATAGCTATGAGGTTGTATCGTGCGTGTATGTATTTCATAAGTTCTGTTTAGTTCATACATTAAATATTCGCGTTGTAGAACTTTTAATTCGATCCCTACCAATACGTATTCCTATAACAATGTAGAAAACTCCACTATACAATTCTGAAAAAAACATGCCGCAAGCAAACATTGGAACATTTACAAATCATCTTGAATCGTATAATGTACCAGAACCACGATATGCAATGTAACGCCACGGTACGCTACAAGTGAAATGCAGTAAAGAGTTGCTGCATCCGAGAGGTGTTTGCGTAATGATAATACATGAAGTGTAAAAGACGTGTTTGGTGTGTAGCTATATAATTATATACAGATCATGTGAACGTGGTGTGATTACTGAGTCGCTTCAACGCACAGTTTTTATTTCAGCTGCATACTGTGGGCGTGAGAAAATGTTGTGTTTATAAGAATTACACATATTTCTTCCCAGCACTTTTAGGACTATCAACACACGTTTCCTTTAGTGTCCGTTTATTTCCCCGCTGCACTACACAAGTGAACTTTATAGAGGTCCGTAGCATCCTTTGGGTTTTTTCCAGTTTACTAATAAATTATATTAAGAAGAGTTAATATAGCGTCAAAAGAACATTTACCTGAAAAGGCATCGCACTTTATGAATAACCATATTGTGTGCCTGACAAGTTTACTCTTGTTAATGAGTCGTTTTTCTCTTGTCTTCACAGTAACCAGCTCGCGTCGCGTTACAATAGCCCTCCCCCGAAGACATGTTTCCGTGACCGTGTATACATTTATTTTGCCTGCTTGACAGTGTGTAGAACGTTGTCAAAGCGACACACAGACAAGGCAACAACGCCAACTCCGACAATGATGATGGCGATGACTGTAACTGACTGACTAACTAACTAAATAAATAATCAGTATAATTTTTTTTTTTAATATAATTCCCTCTCACCTCAAACACAGTTATCCCGAAGAGCGAGTGTTCATAATGACCAGGCTCCTTGGCGTTGAAGCTGTTCCTTTGACCACCGTCCAGATCGGACATCTCGACCGTGTCCGTCTCGTCGTCCACCCAGTAGAGGCGGTTCTCGTCGTAGTCGATGGTCAATCCTTGTGGCCGCCTCAGCCCGATGGTCAGCAGGACCTTTCGGTCAGTGCCCACGAGGTTTGACCGCTCGATCTTCGGCTGAACCCCCCAGTCGCTCCAGAACATCAGCCTAGACGCAACGACGATGTAACTAGTCTGTTTGTCCCAATAGCGAAACGTAAATTATAGATGTGCAAAAAATATATCAGTGTTATACCTAAACATAAGATGCATACAAATAATGAATTCTAAAGGTAAACCCATGCAAGCAAAGTTGAGCAAACTAATACATTTTAAATGCAGCAGAAGCACGGGGGAATCTAATAAAACCAAAAATGATTGTTGTCACAGGAAGCACCATAAAGGCATAGTGGCTTATACCTTATGAAACATTTCCTACATTTGACATAACAAAACAAAATAGAACAAATAAAGAAAATAATACATACCAAACATAAGTTTATTAAATGTATATGCGTGCGTGCGTGCGTGTGTCAACAATTACCATCACATAGTGCCTGAGATAAAAACGCCCCACTTCCAGTTTCATGTGTGTGTACCACAGATATTTACACCACGTTAATTTCGATATTGTTGTAAATGTACAAAACATGTACAGCTAAGAAGGCGCGCACGCACACAAGCAAACACACACACAAAGACAGACACACACACACACACACACACACACACACACACACACACACACACACACACACACACACACACACACACACACACACACACACACACACACACACACACACACACACACACACACACTCACACACACACACACACACACACACACACAGACAGACACACATAGACAGACACACAGACGCATACTTTCTATTATACCCGTAGCGCTGCTTCCTGGTCTTAGTTCTAATATTTGGTAACACAAGACTCACCCTTTCTTCGGGTACACGGCGATTCCCATTGGCATGTCTAGCCCGGTTACAACGAGGTGTCTGAAGATCCGGTATTTCGTCGTGGATCCTACGGTGATCCAGTTGTAGCGCGCGTCCGTCCAGTAGAGAGATCCAGAGAGCCAGTCAACGGCCATGCCATACACCAACACCGACGTCCCGCTGCAAGTAAAGGTCGTGTTTTATATGCGACTTGCCACAGCAAAGTACATATTTAGTTTGTGCAGTTTGTACCTTTTTTGGATTCCACAGATCGTGAGCTTTAAAGTGGTACCTCAATTGTTGAAATATCTTCAGCAATTTCTGATGTATTGCAAAATTTGAGGTAAACGTAAAAAGCAACGTTTTGAGATAGAAGGTCATTTTGACTTGGTTTTTTAATCTATAGGTTCGTAAATGCATTTATTTTATTAGTTTGAGATTGTTTGTTGAGGAATATAAACATTGAACGATTAGATTATAAGGTATGCAATTCTGCCAAAATCACAAAATTGATGGAACATGATCTAGACAGCTATTTTGGTTCGTGTCCAAAATATACCCGTGTGTCTTAACGCCCGCTTCGCTGTGGTGAGTTACACATTCGTTGTACTGTATGGTAGTTTTATAGGAGAAAGTAATATACTACAAATGGGACAGATGTGACTCATTTAACAATACACATTGTGAATTACATAATAAGATTACATAAAATGCAATGCAGTTTGAATCTCGATTTCGGCTGTTAACATAGCTATTGTATAGCTTTCGAAGCATGTTCTTATACAAGGTCACGTTGTCAAATCTGCCGAGTCATTTGCGCCGTGCAGTGCCACAACATCTAAACTCTGAGATATCCCCATGTATTCCAGCTCTAGTTCTAAAAACAGATTACCTTCGCTGCAAAAGACAAGACCACCAGCACTTAACACTGAAATAACTAGTCACTGCTGCAAACGCACCCTAACCATGTGGATTTAACTTTATTTCAGCTCGGTTTAGCTGCGTTTGTAACAATAACTCGATTGGTACACATGCAGGTTTTAATCACGTAACCATACGTATCATGGGAAGCATTAAAACCGCACTTGATGTTGACCGAGAACAGCATCTTCTCGCCTTTAGGGACATGATGTTTGAGCACCGTTTGCAGGTTTCTAGTAGTTTGTTTGCCAATATGTCCATCCATGCTATGATCATAGATGTATGTACATATGAATTGTAGAGGCAAACCTTTTACAGCATTCCAAGTCTACGTTCACACAAAAACGGCATTTCGGCCCCCTTGGTATGTACTATATAGCGCAGTATCCAGTCCTTACTACTGACCAAAGCGCTTTACACTTTATTCCCTGGGAAACCTGTTTAATCGAACACTATCTCGACTTCTGTGGAAAGCATTCAGCCACGTTGCAATTGCTGCGCGAATACTATTCGTACACAAATATACACCATTGTCTATAGTCAGGTACTCATTCATATAGCTGAGTGAACTGGGGCAACGTAGAGTGAATGAACTTGCCCAAGGTTCGAAACGGCAGCAGATTGAGTCGAACCCGTGTAATGCTCTAAACACAGCGCCACCGCGCTCCAAAAACAACGTCACATGATGCAATAACGTCCCAGTTACCGTCAAAACCCTCAACGAGACCACCCTTTCCTCTTACAAACAGGTCGCAATTGTGCATTGCCTGAAAGGTAAGTATTTGTTCAAAACAAAGAGCTATCTGAGTTATTGCTTCAAAAGAAAGAGCTCTCTATATCGTTGTTGCTACACAAACCGACGAGTTTAACGCGATAAAGTGCAGGAGTTGTGGTTTATGAGAACATGTTATTTTCTTTAGAGCATCTCTTCTTGTTATTGCTTTCTCTTTAAACAGTGAATGTGTCGGTGTTTAGTCGAATAAAACAACAACAATGTCAACAAAAACAACAACAACAACACAAATAACACCATGAATAGCAACAACAACAACACAACATTAAGTCATTAGGGCACTCTCCCCGTCGTCAGAACAACTCCGTACAGGGCCAATTTGTCACGTCCGGTGCAGTTCCACGGCACAACTCGTCTCGTCTTAACTGAGTACATGTACAACCATTGTTAGATCACCCGTTTCCACGGCAGGCCCTGAACGTAGCGTCACAGTTTGAAATTTCCTTTCCTCCTCATCCTTCTTCTTCTTCGTGGTGGGGGGGGGGCAATACCTGGACTATTCCGCCATCTCGACATGTTGTCTCCAACTATCACTGTCTTTTCCTATTCTCTCTCACTCTCGACTGATCATCTTCGCCCTTTAGAAGTTTCTCATGACACAGTCTTTCCAGTTTAATTTCCGCCTTCCTTGTGTATATCTACCACCCTCTTCAGTTTCCCAATCCCTCTTTGTCAATCGTTCCTCACTCATGTTCTGCATGTGAGCTTCCTGTTCGAAATATCGTTCAATCTGTTGCACATAAGCACACGTTCCCACATATGTGAAAGGATTATATCAACACCAGATATACTACCATATACGTCACGCCTTTATGGGCTTCATTATATCAAGCTTACGTGATATATTTCACGCCTTTATGGGCTTCGTTATATCAACGTTATGTGGGGCCCATTTCCTCCAAACCAAATCCGATGTTACAATTGTTCCCACTAACTGTCTTTTGCGGCTGTTAACATAGCTATTGTATAGCTTTCGAAGCATGTTCTCCTACAAAGTCACGTTGTCAAATCTGCCGAGTCATTTGCGCCGTGCAGTGCCACAGCATCTAAACTCTGAGATATCCCCATGTATTCCAGCTCTAGTTCTAAAAACAGATTACCTTCGCTGCAAAAGACAAGACCACCAGCACTTAACACTGAAATAACTAGTCACTGCTGCAAACGCACCCTAACCAAACCACCTTACAAAACATTCCCAAGTCGCATACAACCTCGTTTCTATTGAGTGGATATCATGCGTATGAACTACTCATAAAAATTCCACGTCCGTGTTTCACGGTAAACGAAAATCCAAGTGCATGTGAAAAGGCGATGGCAATTATTTTGAAGTTAAACATTACGTTATGTGGTATTATATTTATTCTATACTATATCACATTACAATATATTAGGCTCGGTATTTCTTCAATGTTAATGTTTCGGGCGAATATAATTATATTGCAATCAGAGGGGAAGGTAATTCTATCGGGTGTTCATTGTATGCTCTTGACGTGGCCGCGTAAACAGCTGACCCAGATCACTGAACGGCAAGATCAATATCCATACGCCAGCGGTTCTAAATCTCTGGGGGGGGGGTCGCAAAGCCATTTTTAATGCCTCCATTGATTGTCCAGTGACTTTTCTAAATGACCCTCCCCCCGTCTATATCAAATGCATGCGAGGTTAATAATTACTATATTTTACGCCTAATGCAGCATGACTTTTAAATGCCGCGTGATATAATTTCACACAGCGTTTCAAATTTACGAAGTGTTCATTCCGCATGCATGTGGTATTTGCAAGTACTAAAATTAGTCAATTTGATGCCGCCAGAAATGCGTTATTTGCGCAATGGACGAAAATCGGTCTCGTTTTCGATCCACTCAATATCGAAGCCGTCAAAGTAGCCAAAACTTTCACAGACACTTGCAGCTTTAATCAACGTGTTCTGGTAAATAATTAAATTGTCTGCGTCCGTAGTATCAGACCCACCGCGAAATCAATTAACGAGATATCCTTCAAACATTGTTTAACTCGCATGATATTCCTGATCCCGTCCGCAATCTTCGTTTCAAATTTGCAAGGGATTGCCTCTTTCCACGTCGACGAATCAATGCTACTGTGCTGCCTACGTGATTCCTCTGTGTTCAGCAAGCGAGTTTAATACAAATTAATGTTCTCATTTGTCGTTGTTTTATGCTATGCCTGTTTATCTTATCATTTATTGCAAGTTAATTGTTCGAAGGCATGGACCGCCAATATTGGTCAAATAATAACTTGATTAAACAGATTAATTAAAACACATTTGAACGGTCAATATGTTAGTATTATATTGCGTATACTACGCGACACGGTTGGATGATAAAAATGATCAAACTTTGTGTTGTTAATGACCACATCTTAATTTTCACGACAACGGACTAAGAATTCCAGCAAGAGGTGTTTTCAGATGTTCGTCCGAAAAGCTATTGGTTCAAAGGCTTTGGCCACTGCGCTTCCCGATTTTGATATCCACAACAGCGTTATTATCATTGCCGAACAAACCAACACCCACCCATTTACGCAGTACGCTTTAGTGGACTCTGCGAAATTCTGCGACCACCCTAACAGTTGCCAAGAAGTAGGCCGAGATGATGAGGCCAAAATATTTAAATGCGACATGTCGTTTGTTGGCCAGGCACTGATCTATCGCTTCGGTGACTGCGAACAAAACTACCAGCTGTCAAAATACGACACGTGACGCATTCTCGGAGTTACTTACTCGACTACGAAAGCATGTACAAGACAGTCAACAAATAACCAGACACACCACATCGCTATACCCACGTCTTGACCCGGCCTGTTCCATGCGCAGCTCTTGTTAACAGAAACATTTTAGGAATTCTGTGAGGCGATTTTCGAGTGTACCCTTGAGGTGACAATCGCAACAAGGACAGCGATCAAAAATACACATAAATAAGCGTAAATATTAGGTTATACATCAAAAAGTAATCATTCTCTCACAGGACGGTAACTAAATGAT
This sequence comes from Paraescarpia echinospica, assembly GCA_020002185.1. Lineage (NCBI taxonomy): Eukaryota > Metazoa > Annelida > Polychaeta > Sabellida > Siboglinidae > Paraescarpia > Paraescarpia echinospica. The sequence continues at coordinate 61,859,726 of CM034535.1, forward strand.
GTACATTGATCTGCATAAATGCAGATTTTTTTTAAACAAAATTTAATTTACAAATATCCCATTGGGTTACACATTTTTGAGTAATCGTTGGATAAGCCTTCCTTACTTACATGCCATCTATTCTTTCTGTACGTTCAATATGTATATATTTATATATATATCACCTTTGTTTTCAAAACGAAATCAACACTATCGAGATTCGCGAGAAACAGCAATGATTATATGCCACGAAATGACCTGTACTACCAGAGTTTGATGTTTAAAGACAATAGAGAAACAAGACGTCTGAGAAGGAAAATCTAGACAAACCTGTAGACGGTCTCGATAGACGCATTGTAGGTGTAATGATCTCCGTGTACCACCTTCAGCTTTAGCTGTGAGATGGACTTGAATCCACGATCGCTGAAGAACAGTTGCTTCGTAGAGTACCGGAAGGCCAAGGCGACGCGGTGCGACATTATGCGACTAAAGAAGTCAAGTGGAGCTGACCTGCAAAAAAGTTAACGCAAGATTATTTATGCGTTTTAGAGATGTAAATAACGAATCGTCTGTGCAGAGAGTTGCTTCAGAAAATGCTTTCGGGTAAAAGCGGGCTCATTCAGTGCAGGCAAGTCGAATGTTTGAATGGTAAGCCGGGCTCAGACATCTTTGCATCAGTTACAATATAATCTTAAATATTCACATGCACCTGGGCGTTTAAAAGAAAAAAGACATGATGTGTGTGTGTGTATATGTGTATGTGTGTGTGTGTGTGTGTGTGTGTGTGTGTGTGTGTGTGTGTGTGTGTGTGTGTGTGTGTGTGTGTGTGTGTGTGTGTGTGTGTGTGTGTGTGAGCATGCGTGCGTGCGTGTGTATGTGCGTGTATATGTGCGTACGCGCCCTTGGATGCGCGCTGGTTAAGCATCCTTGTGTGTGTACGTAGTACAGTATGTGCGTATTTGCACACATTTTGCTTGCAAGAGTAACGTAGATGCTTGCGCTTGAACTAGTACTCTCAACGACAACATTCACCTGTCCTATCGGAATACCCACCCGCCTCTGAGAACGACACTTCCGTTCTTGAACCAATCCTCCGGGTCTCCGGCCACGCCACTGATCTTCACAGCGCCCCACTGTCCTTTCTCCGTCCAAATCAATGTCGTTCGGTGCGAAACTAAAACGAAATTATGCCGTCGTTTTAATATGTATTGAGCTTGAAATAGATCTACTACCATTATGTATAAAACGCTTTGAGGAGTCCTGGTGGCTGGATACTGCGCTATATGAGAACTTACTTTTTATTTTGTGTACTACATAATGTCAATACAATCGGCGTAACAGCAGTAATTTTGTTCTGTTTCTAAATGTATGAAGTGCATTTGTTGTATGAAGGGAGGACAATGTATGTGTCACGTGCATAGCTAAGTAATATTTGCGGAATAAGCAAATCCGCTGCTGTTGCTACGATAAATTTACGATGGGAACATAACAAAGATAACAAACAAATTAACTATAACATGTAAATACTAAATTTTGGTATTTACATATTATAGTAAGTTAGTCAGAATTCTACAATTAGATGTCGAGGAAGGTCTATGACATATTAATACAAATGTCAGCGTACTGTGTTGTGACTAGCACGATAATTGGTCATTTTGTTAAATTCGTGCTAATAATTTTGTCTTGCATACGAAGTACGTTTGAGACTTCACGCTGCAGAATAAAACATTTGAAATACCCAGAAACAGTGACGGAGAGGTACGCTCTAGCTTATATAAGTTATAGAGATCATGCTGTAAAAAATATGCTAGACATCACTTTACAGAACCGAGCTTGTGAACCACCTAGTGACCGTGAAAGAGAACATCACGGAAGTAGGTTTGTCTGAGCCACAATGCAGAACCACGCATGTGTAATGTCAAAGGCTAGATGCTCTTCAAATCAGCCACGCTTTCGGAATAATCGGGTCTTTATAATGAAGGCGTGTCGACACAACGTGTCATTGTGAATGCACGGTTTTGCCCGATAGTTGAATAACATCACAAAGAGACATACCACGAAGTTATACTAAACTACACATGTGAATATTGTATAAATTGTAATCTATTATACTGACTGATTTACTTAGAATTATTAATTATTTACACATAGATTTATAAGTTCGTTCTGCGCAAATATCTGTTCCGGCGTTCCAACGTAATATACATGCAAACAGTGTCACGGGTAACATTCAACATTTACGACACACGCAAATTTTTTTTGTGTGCATTGACTGCTTGAATCTTGGTATATCTGAAATGTTTTCTTTAAGGAACCCACGAGTGTTTTTTGAAACGCCTTGATTTTTTTCTGGTGACCCGAACAGTTCGCTACGTACGCTGTTCATCGATGTGTACTGCTTACGTTTTTATGCTCATGACGCAATATATTACGCACTATAAGTTATTATTAGTAAGACGCCGTGTTGATTATAAAAAGAAACTGGACAATAATAATAATAAGATAACTTCTATTGTGCCTAAATCTTTGGAACCCAAGCTCACAGACGCATCAAGACTAAAGGATTGGTCAATCTCAAAATCCATAAGAAGCATTCCAGTTGTTAACAGATGGGTCAAGGCGCTAGGGAGCTACGGTGGATAAGCAAGGTTCTAAAGATACGTTCTTTTTAAAATGACAACGGAATTTTGTAATATTTTCAATTGATCTAACACTAAGAGGGAGCATATTCCAAAGAGTTGGTGCAGCAACAGAAAAAGCCCTAGTTCCAATGTTAGTGTTGACTCTAGGAACAAAAAGTAGGTCAGAACTAGATGATCGAAGCTGGATAGGTTTTCTTAAGGAGTAAGCAGTGAATGCAAATAAGATGGTTGTTTATTGGACAGTGCCTGATATGTAATGGTACAGATCTTAAATATTACACGATATCGTACAAGAAGCCAATGCAAATACCTCAAAAGTGGTACAGAGCGAGAAAAATGGGATATCTTGTAACTACTCTTGCCAAACAATTTTTGACTCGTTGAAGTTTCGTGATATCCTTGATAGCGGTATCATAAAGGAGACAATTACAATATTCAGGTTTGCTGCTAACAAGCGCTGTTGCGATTGTTTTAGCAACAGAAAATGACATTTATCAGCGAAGATCACGAATATGATCAAAACAGTAGCGACACGTTTGAGATATGTGTTGTCGGAAATTGAAGTTACTATCAAAGATCACTTTTAAATTCCGCATCGAGGTTGCTGGCGTGATGTGCTGATTCAAAATACGCGTAGTGAAAAACCATCAAGTTTACTACGCTGCATTGGTGCACGTATATTGATCAATTCAGTTTTATTTGCATTTAATTTCAATTTGCTGTCAGTCATCCAGCGGAAGATGTCTTGGAGGCAATAACTAAGTTGGTTAAGGGAGCGATTTGTATCCGGAGTAGCCAACGAAATGTAGATCTGAGTATCATCAGCATACAGATGATGATCCAAGTTATGTCTTTGTATAACAGAGCTTATGGCGTAGTGTAAAGAGTAAAAAGCAAAAGCCCAAGAACAGAACCCTGGGGAACACCAAATAATGTTGGCAGTGCAGCCGAAAAGCAGTTCCCAATCTTTATAGTTTGGTATCTATCAATTAGATATGAAGAAAACCAGCTTAGAGCTGTGCCAGATATGCCGTACCACTTTAATAAGCGTTCAATGAGAATGTTGTGATCAATCGTGTCAACAGCGGCAGAGAGAGAGAGAGAGAGAGAGAGAGAGAGAGAGAGAGAGAGAGAGAGAGAGAGAGAGAGAGAGAGAGAGAGAGAGAGAGAGAGAGAGAGAGAGAGAGAGAGAGAGAGAGAGAGAGAGAGAGATCTAGTAAGGTAAGTGCAGTCACTTTATCATTCACTGTTATTGTTCAAGTTAATGTCATCGTGACCCTTTAAGAGGGCAGTTTGTGTTTATTGAAACTGTCTATATGCTGATTGTGACACATTAGTTATGACATCTGTGCTAATGTGAGACCTTAGACGACTTGCTACAACCTTTTCTAATATTTTGGAAATAAAGCTGAGGTTAGAAATAGGCCTATAACTGTTTAGGTTTTGTTTAGGCTGAGATTACCTCTTAAGAAGCGGAGTGACATGGGCGTATTTGAAATTATCTGGAAAACAGCCAGAGCAAAGTGATGCATTTATAATATTTGTTATAGGTTCAAATAATGTATCGAAACATGCTTTTAGCAGTATTGTTGGAAATGTATCAAGTTCAGAAGACTTATTTTGGGAGGACATAATGATGTTTTAGCTTATTTATGACCATATTTGTATAATAATCTGATTTACCTTTGGCCATTTGTCTGTTACAGAGGTGATATTTCTTAGAATAGCGCGACCTGTCTAAAGGTGAGAGTGATTTGCGCCATACACGCTCTAAATAACGACGACGCCTTTTAGATAGTATGATTTCGACAGTCATCCATGGAGCTGGTGGCCTTTCTGATACATATTTGGATTTCATAGGTGCATGTTTGTTTAGTAATGACAGTACTGTTTATAAAAGTCAGATAGATGTTCTTTTGGATCTGTGATAAGGTCAGCTTTAAGAATATCTGCCATTAAAGCTGTAATGTTATTACAAGTTGAACGGGTTATCAAGAAGTCACGCCAATGGCCATGTATATGTGTCGAAAAATTAGCATGTTGTTTTAAATCAAAGGATGCCAGAATATCATCAAACGTAGTTGTAGAAGGTATATCCAAATAATGAAGATGAAAATCACCAAGAATATAAAATTATGGATGAATGGTTGCCATATTTTCCAACAGATCCTGAAAGTCTTCAAAAAATGTGTTGGGTGTCCTGGAGGGCGATAGATGCAAACAAAGGATGCGGAGAAAGCAGAATCTAAAATGTCAGCACAGGTGGACTCAAAACTAGAATATTCAGGGTTGGAATGTAATTTAACTTGAACTGCTGTGATGCCAGAAAGCCAACACCACCTCCACGACCGACTAAACGTGGTCGATGGGGAAAGGTGTAACCAGAAGGAGAAACATCAGCAATGCATGCAGCTCTATTATATGGTCTAAGCCAGGTCTCAGTTACAGCAAGGATGCCTATTTTCTTTGAAATTAATAAAACACAAAGTGAGGCTGTATTATCTCGAACAAATTGAACGTTTGTAGTGGCCACCCGAATGTTTCGTCTAACAGCTGGCCCAGGATTCAGACTTACATATCCTGCTAGTAATAGAATTATTGCTAATTTCAATGTTGGCGTAGAGCGACGGATTGGCAGTAACTTTCTATTAAAACAAACATGACGACATGGCAAGCTATGCAAACTTGTGTGTTAACACAAATGCAAAACTTGTATTAAGGAGGCACGATATCATTTGCGGTAAATGATTCACCCGAGACAAAAAATAAATTCCGATTGTGATTGGAACAATGGTCTGCTGTTGAGTCGACTGACGTGTCCGGGGCAACACCTGGACGGTCGGGTGTCGGCAACGACCGGCTCAAGTGGCAGTCGGTGGCTATTTTAGGGGTACGTGACTCACGACATTGCATGCATGCTTTTCGTGTACAATCACATAAGCATACACGCATACATATGTATGTATGCATTCACTCACTCATTATTCCACTCACTCACTCATTCACTCACTCACTCACCCACCCACCCACCCACCCACCCACTCACTCACTCACTCACTCACTCGCTCGCTCGCTCGCTCGCTCACTCACTCACTCACTCACTCACTCATTCACTCACTCGCTCGCTCGCTCGCTCACTCCCTCCCTCACTCACTCACTCACTCACTCACTCACTCACTCACTCACTCACGCATATATGTTTTGCACACGCGCGCGCACACACAAACACACACACACACACACACACACACACACACACACACACACACACACACACAAGCATAAGCCGCACAAACTCTCACTCGCTGCCACATATCACCAACGCTAAACCTCCTCAGCTCTATTTCGCATTGAACAAACGCTTATTCGTTCAATGTGTCGATAAAGACTTCGACCACCTGCATATATACTCATATATTCATAACAAGCAGTAACAACTGTTTCGGCGTTTCGAAGTCGAACAATGGCGCAGGATGCCTGGGGAAGGTGATTTGGTCGGACGCGAATACACAGCAGCTCTCCGCGACCGCAAACGCACCTGCATGTTTGTAAACACAGGCAAGCGTACCCAGGCGGGTATCAATTGACTAATAATAGGCCTCTTCAAACAGGTTAAGCAGCAAGCAAGCTAACGTTGCACAGTAACTATTACACAGCATAATGCATAGTGGAATATTGGAATATCAACGTGATGTGTACGTGACTACGTGTACGTCAAATCTACATGCGAAGCTAATAAATGAGATTTGTTTCGATAAATTAATTGACCCTACATGTACATTTGCGGTGCGCAGTTGTGCAGTGGCTAGAGATTTGGACTCACGACCTAGATAATCCGGGTTCGAATCCTGTGTTGCCGTTGGGCAATTTCGTTCACTCTACATTGTTCCAGTTCACTCAGCTGCATGAATGAGTATCTGGCTGTAGATAGTGGTGGGTATTTGTTTTCGAATAATCTACGCGCATTTAATTGCAGCGTGGCTGGATGGTTCCCATAGAAGTCGAGATGGTGTTCGACTGAACATGTCTCTCAGGGAGTAAAGTGTAAAGTGCTTTGAGCAGTCCTGAAGACGGATACTGCGCCATATAAGAACGTACATTTACCTTTATTTGGTTTGTGTCAAGCATGAATGTGTAAATTTTATTGTCATGCACGTTTCACGCAACGTTGTGGCAACGTGGTAGGTCTGTATGGAAGTCACAACTGTTTATTCAGGTGTGTTGCACCACACCGACTTATGTAAATCAGCCGGGTGAGATCTCGGGAATGTTTCGTTATTCTCAAGTTTCTGTTGCTCGCCAAACAATATAAATAGTAGGGTCCTTGTATGTACCGTCTTTCGTATTTTGTTTTCAAATCTGAGACGAAACATACGTGGACCGTACAGATGGATGTTGTGGTTCAATACGTGTATTAAAGGGGTAGCCGATATCAACGCACTTAAGTGTTGCCAAATCTTCTTACCCAGGTTCTGATGCAGAGTCGCAATATGTCTATTGCATGATGCAGTAGTTGTCGTACATTATTATATAAACACGGGTGCCCCTTGGATCATATGCAATACCGCGTCTGTTTCACAACTGCGTAACTTCGGCGGAACTCGATTGTCGTCAACGAAGTTAAACATCAATACTATTCAGATCCTGTAGTTTTATTACTTCCGTGTAGTCCTGGTGCATTGCATTGAACCCGTTGTGTATCTAGTGCATTTGTTGTTTGTAATTCAAATTGGGGTTTTCATGTGGACATATATACGTTGCACCATGCAAGTAGAATCAATCGATTTAGTTTGCGTACATTCTACGCGGCCACGTACCATGCCAACAAACAACACCGTTGTATGACATGTGAAGCCCTGAAACAGTTGTGTTATATACCGTTTGGGAACTACATACACCTTTGTAAAAAGGGTCATCCATGAAGTATATTACATTAATTGTGGACAATTTAGCCCTCATCCCTTCTCGCTTGTCACGTTGTGTACACCTTCTGTTTGACAACGACCCCCGTCCCATGGTGCATACATCTATAATAAGTATTACATTCGTTGCGATTCTGCATTGATAGCTGTTTACACAAAAAGTACAAGTCTTCAAAACACATAAAAAAACAATAGTACGTTGCTGGTTTTACGCGTGAATGTTATAGAAACCTACCCAGACACTGACTGAACAATGAATGTTAATGCGCCTGATATTGACTGCTTGACAATTCAGCATTTTAAAAATCGTTATACCCACAGACCCCCACCCCATATAATGGTTCGTCACCCTCGCCCATAAACCCCCACTACCTTAAGCGTGGCGAACTTTATTGATGACCCCTGTGCGTGTGCAAACAACACGAGGAAACGTCGTCATTGCTAATAAGAAATGATCTTGGCAGCATTGCAAGATGCACGTTGACCTTCGCAAATGAGACGTGCAGGGCAGACAAAGAGAAGGCTTATCAAAATGCACGGTTTTGTCAGCAATAGCAATACAGATAACACCGTCTACGGGTCATTCGTGTTAGCCTAGGTCAACTGCATCGTTACATTTAGGACAATTCAGTCTTCTTTGTCCGGCTGAATTTAACCATTTGATGTCAGCAACACAACTCAAGCGGAACGGAACGTTAAGAGTTAAATGTCCTTTCTCTGTTCAGAAACTCTAGCCTCCGGCGACATTTCGCAATGCAGTGCTATATATATAGATGGTCGTGTTTCCATTCAACAGAATGGACGCCTGTGTGTGCGTCGTGTTGGTTTGTTATGATATGGTTATGTTTCTACCGTTGGTATTTCGTTATTATTGCCTGCCCCGTCGTAGTCATGGTCACCATTTCATCACCGTCAACAACCGCTTAATGCATCAAAAACTTTACTTTTTTAACTTAAAAAAAACAAACTTTTAAAATGTTACCCAATGATATATGTTATGCATATTTGTATGCGTTTGGATATATGCTTATACTGGAGATTATACATACTATTTACATGTACTTAATTGCGTTTACATATTTATATTTTAATGCACATTATGTTTTCTTCAATATATGCATTTAGTTATTTATTATTTATCGACATACAACAGCTAGTTGATGTAACCTGTCTCTGCCCCAACGCCTTACGATTGCTGATATTTAGCCGCAGAATAACCATCCATGTGTTTAAGTTGTGTGTTTACATTTTTAACGTAGCTCGTGTTTTACGTAATTGGCACCTCTGAATTTCAGACCAGGTAGTCACAATCATTGATCGTTCAGCATAAAAGCCACAATGTTGTTACACAAATGACCAGCCGTTGTCACTGTTACAACACTATTGTATATGCAACAGTTTCAGCAGGGGAAAGAAAGGGTAGCTTTCGCATACTGAATATAGTTCAATATAGCCAAGCTATTTTAGATTGTTCAATGCCAACCAAGCTATTTCACCTATTGTCAGTGTATTATGTGTACTACTGTGTGTACTATGTGTACTACTATATGTACTATGTGTACTACTATGTGTACTATTATGTGTACTATGTGTACTACCCTATACTATAGTGGTGTGAGGCCTGGGTCGTGTATCGTTACCACTTAAAACCCTGCAGAAATTAAATCAACGTTGCATTAGAAAGACGTCAGCATCCTCACTGAGGTTAGGACATCCAGAAAGGAGACAGTGCTTATATAGAACCTCCTCGGCTGGACAGAAAACTGTTTTGACAAAGCCATAGTTAGAGAACCAGCAGTGGCCAGAGAAATGTAAATAAAGACACGTCGAAGAACTGCCCAAATTACAAATACTGAACCAATACCAACAACTGGGAAGACCAGGCCACGGACCGTCAACATTGGCGTCGCACAATCCACCAGGCACGTCCTATTTCAAGAGAGACAACGAAACGAGGGAAGAAGAGGAGACATTATAAGGAGGTAATCGAAGAACTACAAATATCCCTTCAATCACGACCCATTGCATAGAGATCTGCAGATCAATAATCAGAATCCTGGATAACGTCAGGATATACATGCACGGCGTCATCCTCGTTCCGATGAACAAGCATCGATGATTATGTCTATTTACACTGATCTTTGTTCCTTGATTTTTTTATGGTGTTTTCCGATCCAATTACAAAACTTGCTCCATTCCATTATCTATTGTCATGCATTGTCACATTTCTCTAAACACACCGTTATTTACACCTCTCAAACACATCTGACAAGTCATTCGGGACCATCGTAAAACGAGGCCTTTATACGATCCAATAATCAGCAGTAATAGTCCCCGACCTGCGTGAATAAATACCCTATTTTGGGTTCACCTTCTTTCCTGCAATTAGGCCCTACGCCCAGCTATTACCGTAGGAAAAGTGGTCACATGGCCGTGCAATTAAATAATCACCGCGCAGTAGGAGTTGGACATTTGCCATACTTCCATACTTCCTTTGTTGCGAAACGTCCTACCTAGGTCAGCACCGCACCCTAAATATAAATGTTGAATACTGCAGACAAAGGAATCTGACTCACCACCTTGCAAAGCCGACATTTTGTTAAGGTTGATTTATATTTACAACTTAGCTACCGTTGGATCAAATAACGGTGTTTTATTGAGACAACGTTTACTATTTTGAAATGTTGTTTTGCGAAAGCATCGACCAGAAGAAAGCCTGTACTGCTAGAGGGATTAGAATCGTTCACAAGTTCCTTTGTTGTACTCTCTCGCAAGGTAGTCGTTTTTTTGTTCCATGTATATGCGGACCATTTTAAGCTTCTTCAGTTTTTGCAATGATAAAAACATCAGGTGCATGAGCGACACTAAATCATGCAAATAAATAAACACATGACCACTTGAATTTCTTTGTTAAGTAACGGATACATCTGATAACGCGAAGTTCTTCAGTATGAACAGCAATCGTGTTATTGTTCTTCATAATTGTACATACGCTTCAAGAACTAGTTTATATAGAAAAAAACACTGTCTCGAGCCTAGCAGTGTGCACGCATGCATATAAATAACACATCGAGGGACGCGAGCCTTTGTCCACTAACAGAACACTAACGGCCTTGATGGTCCTGATCAGAGGCCTTCGACCCAGCACGGTGACCACAAGCGATTGAGAGACACCAGTGATTATGGGGGTAACTGAAAGACAGTTTCGCTGGCGCCATGATAAAGAAGTCCGCCTTTGTGTGGCGGAACGTTTTCGTTACACGACATTTGAGTACGGCGACATTTTATTATGTATGGTCACGACGTAACGCACAAAGACTAGGAAAAAATTAACGTGTCAACTTGAAATGTATAGCACTGTATTGCATCGATTTAATTAATGATAACAATTTGTTCGAATAAATAGTACAATTTATTATCCAGTTCGGATTCAATTGTTGCATTCATTCGACTGACGAGAACATTTTCTTTTCTACCACGTCTACGTTCCGTGTACCCTCTAATAAATATTACCGAACATTTGAGTTCGTGTGTGTGTGTGTTCGTGTGGTGTCTGTGTGCGTGCGTGCGTGTGTGTATGTGTGTGTGTCTTTGCTTGTGTCTTTTTGCTTATGTGCGTGCGCGTTTTCTTAACTGTGGGTGATTTTCACTTGCATTCTTTGTTAATGATAAAAAGCGGAACGTTGCTGGTATGTTGGTTGGTTGCGCCGAATACTAAGAAGACATTGTTATCCAATAACTATGTATCGCATGTTGTTTGTCCGGAAGAACTGTCTGATTATGTGTCCTTAAAATGTGTTCTAGCTGGATTCCAGCTTTCGATACATCGCGCGTATTCAAGTAATATGCACCCCTCGTGGTAGTGACGCAACGTTGGCCAATCGCCATAATTCCGCTTCCGCAGGCACCTGGTCGAGTGTTTGGTGCATGCAACAAGGCAGTCGGAAATGTCATACAGGTCGCAGACGACTAGTCTGATTTATTGTTGTTTCTCTTCTTGTATATACATGCCCTACTCCAACCGGTGTGACATTACGTATGAGGAGCACACGAATGGTTGCACAGATAAAGTGTCATTACGTGCCTCCTGTCGTTCCTTGCAGGAAACAGTAACGGACACAGACAACAGAATAAAGTACCTGCTAGGACCAAATTAATAGGACAACAAATAAAGACCAAAAAGTAATAATTATTTTTATTATCATTACTACAGTATTTCATACATTATTAATGTGCGTTTTGCTGCAACATGGAGTAACATTTATAACGTGCATACATTGATTGATACTATGGACAATTCTATAACGCGCCCTGACAGTTGCGCACGCAGGCACGCACGCTATATATATGTATATATATGTATATATATATATATATATATATATATATACAGTGTATATATATATATATACATATTTAAATTGATTATCTTTGTTTGCCCACTCACACCTCCAAAACATCGGTTAAATGACCCACCCACCCATGCGCGCGCGCGCACACACACACACACACACACACACTTGTTTGTGAGATAAAACATTACACAGTACGATGATACATGTACGGACATATTTAACACGAGATACGTGATTCCGATACACCAATCAATGTCCGCATAGTACACATTAGTATATCTCACGACTGGCTCTCGCTTCACGAAGCATCCCCAGAATATCCACATAATTAATTCCAAGTCAAAGCTAGAAAGTGAGACGAAACGTAAAAAACTGCTTTTCATGTATTTTCTTAGACAGTACGAAATCACTCGACCAAGTTGACAGGTGCAATGCTGGATCCTGTCAGGGTTAGGCGAACATTACAGCGGGGTGCCAACCGCACACGACACAATGAAGACCTGAACTTTCTGGCTTCCCTTTCGGTGCAGCAGATTGCGTGCCTGTCTCTGCGGGTGCGTCTTTGTATTGTCCTTAGCTGCTGCCCGACCAAAGATTGCGACGCAATATTACGTCACCCCCCTCTCACGTCGACACGGAGCAAACGAATGGTAAGCCTGACCCACCCTGTGCACACATAACGTTCTGGAGGCACACATAAATCCAGCTCCTCGCCTTGGATTGTTGCCCCGTGGCCCTATACATACATTATCAACAGCTACCATTGGGTCCTACAACTTGTAAATAACTATGCATATTTGCTGATCAGGGGTTCAAAAGCACATTCAAAAGGCACGAAACCCCTTGAACCATCTCATTTGCATGTCAACGTAGGACCAGTATCTGATCTTTAATGTTTCTAGTAATAAAACGTTATGTTTTTCTGCGGATTCAGTTATCTTTCGCTGTTTCGATTGCGTATCTCCATTATCCATATACGTGTCTTTTTCTGTCTGCTAAGTTAGTGTATTTTTGGCGTGACATAATGGCCAGGAACACAACGGACCTCGCGTGTAGCAGATTCGGGTTCGAGATTGTACTTCTATATGCGTTGTTAACATGTATACTTGAAAACCAGGCTGTATGAAAGAACCGATCAAATAATTGTTCAGTGGTCTTGCGATAAGGGAGAAGCAGAACAGTTGACAAAAGAATCATAGTTAGACCGTTAAGCGCTACTTCGATGAATCATCGTATTCAACAAAGGTAGTCATCACACTAATGGCTTCTATGTTTAGATGACTATTGCCGTATGATGTCGATTACAGATGTTTAGGGGACAGAGAAGCGGTTGAAAGAACGAACCTAAGGAACTACGTCAACACGTCGACACATTTCACATGTGGTATGTGTTATACACGTGTAAAAGCAATGTCATAACGAGGCATTGACATTTTTTCTCACCAAAAACCAGCGGTATTTATAAACAAGTAAGGAGAGGTACAGATAACAGATAACGTATCGGATGAAAACACGAATGACACTCTGACCGGCGCCAACGTAAGAGATAAGTAATGTGCGTTTTTCGATCATCTGACAGATTTATCGGGTCGGATTCCAGAATAATGCACATGTGTCCTTTACATGCAAAAACAAATTACTTCGACTTGACATAACGTCAACTCCGTTTTGTAATTTCATGATAGCTATGGTATCAGTGCACGGACACAAAGGGGCGGTCTGAACTGCAATATTACATCCTGAATTCGGGGCTGTTAGCACATTCCATACATATTATTCTTTTAGAGGATAGCATGATTCCAGAGAGCATAAGTAGGCAGTAGGTATCATTTTCTCTGTTTTGGGTGACAACATTTTATCCAGGGAGCACAATAAATGTTTGCTATCCCTTCATTCATATTCCTCCGCGAGGTAAAGTATTATACAGACGGTTCAGATTGACAACTGTTTCGATGACGTAAAGTTTCAATCTCCACAGTTTTCCAACGCGTCGCCTATGTATACCAATATCGTAACAGAGCATTACACTCTTGTGTGATATATAGAACAGCACATGTGCACAATGCACACATGTAAACACATGTTCGTAGCTGAATTGTGTTGAAGGCTTATCTGTTACATGGGTATGGCAAGAGCCGCATTTATTATAAATTAGTGAACATGCCGCTGAGATTTACAAAGTGTACTAATTATATATTTTGTTGTAGGTAATACTTGTTATCCAGGCAGCACAAGAAGAGTTTGCAGTGACGTATTATTTAGACAGCCCAAGTTAACAAATACATAGACGACGCCGTCTTAATCTTGATTCTGTGCACACTTAGTTTAATATTTGTGCATACTGTAATCATAAGACGGCATCGTACCGCTGCGTGTCATGTCACAATACACACTTGCTCATATATGGTTTGTACTGAAGGCTTATCTTACATTTATGTGCTAATACCTACATTTAGTTTAAATGAGTTAACATGCCGCTAGACCTTTGATTAAAATTAATACGTGGTTACTAGGACAGTGTAGAGTTGTTTGCACATTAAGTCAATAAAACAGTTGCGTTGCCTGCGCCGGAACGTGGTGAATGTTGGAGGCTAGGAAGATGTTGGAGGGAACGAAGGTAACCCGAATCTTTCAAATGTACGCCCACCTTCAGGCTCACCAAACCACCCACCAAAACACTGGGAGCTCATCCCCAAGTCACCCGGTTTTGGCATACTTACATACCATTCAAAAGATAATGTAAATATATGCGGAGAATTGCAAACATTCTCGAACTTTTGTTATTGGCGCATGCGTATAAAACAAGACCCGCTGTCAGGCACCTAAGTACGGAGACGGTTTCCTTGCACATGTTGCAAATTTAATACATATCTGGCTGCACTAGATGTGGAGAACATATCTTCATAATAAAATATTCGCATCGAGTGTTGTGCACATGTGCAGCTTACCACTACGCCAGTAATTTAACAACAATGTCATAAAAATAATCATCGGTTTTATATTCGAATACATTACTATGTGTTGCTACCAATGTGGGGCATTCTGACCAGGAGATTGGAGCATTCATACCATGCCAACGGGTCTTTGTTACTGGTATATTTAAGAGCATTTCAAGTTTTCCAACCATATTTCACGCCGAGTACAAGCAGGTAGGCACAATCGGAGTGCAAAACTGCTATCACTGTTGACACAGTATCGACTACTTCATCTTCAAACAAGAATGGTTTCCACTTCCCCTTTGTAACACTTTGATTATATAGCTAAATTCATTCAACACGATCTCAGTCAGCTTGTTCAAATTGAATATAACTATATTTACACTTGTGTTCATTGCACTGGTGCACAAGATAACAGAGTGTGATGCTCACAAACCATCTCCCCATCACAATGTGAACCAAGTAAAATTCCATAAGAAGTCCCTTGGCACCCGACTCTGTCTGTTTACCCTGGCTTTAGCAGACAACTGGTGCAAACACCATGGTAAAGTTGACATTCATCACAGGCTGATACTTCTGTACCTATCCCTTCTACAACCCCTCATCGCATACGCCTCTGGACCTACAACCCTGGTCCGTCCTACCGTTCCGAACTAAGCAACCACTATCCCTGCGGTACCTGTGACGTATCCGTCAGCTGGTCAGAGAAAGGCATAGCTTGCGGGATGTGGTTTCATGCCCGCTACCAGCTAGAGTATATCTACTCTCAGCTTTGAGAAGTTGCACTCTGACGATGTTCAATGGCACTGCGCTATCTGCGGCAACCCCAATAGTGCAACAGCTTTTAACCTTCATGGAGTTGATTGGTCTGACAACTCTCATCCTTCAGCACGTGAAACCTCAGCCTCTGGCATCTCTAGTACAACACCAGCTTAGACCAGCTTTCAACCACATCACGCCAGCGGAAGCAACTGCCCCTGGGATTTCTCCGAGGGCAGACATATGGTTCTGCCCCCCCCATTAAATGTGAACGAGAACTTTTTGTGGCGAGCGTCAATGGCGGGTGGAAATCAAAATTTTCTGAGACGATTAATGTGTATTTTTGTCTACTGTGAAAAGTGTTTGCAATTGGAGGGCTGACATATGGTTTTCTGCTCCCCTTCCAGGAATTGACGGCACAGCGGCGAAAAAAATATTTCTAACAACACAGACCTGGCTGTCTGATGCAGTTACCGACAACGAAGCATTCCCAGACATAGTCACCTTCCACAGGAACGACAGAAGCAGGAAAGGAGGTGGAATATTGATTGCGATTCTTAACAGTCTGAAGAGCTACTTGGTATCCAAGCTGTCCACTGACTGCGAGATGATACGGTTGGGGTGAAAACCCTTTACCTATGCTCCTACTACCGCTCAAACGTTGTGGATGTAGTTAGCCATATGAAGCTCGGTGAGTCGCTTGACAAAGAAATCAATATCGCAACACGGAAAATCAGGCAATATCCACGGAAGATTCCCATGTGCAAGAAAGCCGACTGGGAGAGTATGAAGACGGCATTGATGGGCTTGCAAGCAGAACTATTGAGACAAATAAAGACAGAGAGAGAGAGAGAGAGAGAGAGAGAGAGAGAGAGAGAGAGAGAGAGAGAGAGAGAGAGAGAGATCTAGTAAGGTAAGTGCAGTCACTTTATCATTCACTGTTATTGTTCAAGTTAATGTCATCGTGACCCTTTAAGAGGGCAGTTTGTGTTAATTGAAACTGTCTATATGCTGATTGTGACACATTAGTTATGACATCTATGCTAATGTGAGTGTGTGTGTGTGTGTGTGTGTGTGTGTGTGTGTGTGTGTGTGTGTGTGTGTGTGTGTGTGTGTGTGTCAGCATCATTACTGAGGAATTGTGGAGTAGGTTTAGAGACACCCTCGCTAATGCAGTATAATCCTTCATCCCACACAAGGAAGCACGCCAAAAGAACAACAAGCCATGGATCTCTGGTGAAGAGACGCGACCGGATCTAAAAGATGATGAAGAAGTAGGGCTCTGGAGAACTAAGGAAGGAGTCTTTGTGCCTACGCAGCCTGATCAAGCGCACAGTACGTCGCTCCTACTGGGTCTGCACAATGATGCAATCACAGTTGAACCTGAGTCATTTTTGGACCTTCATCAAACACCAGAGGCTAACATATCCCCCTTGAATGTCAGTGGATAGCTCATAACAAACCCTATGGTTCAAGCGCAAGTTCTGAACAACCAGTTTCAAGCCGTCTTCAACGGGGGGGGGGGAGAGTACACTGATGAAGAATTCCAAGCCAGGTTCCAGATGAGTTACGTTGAACATTCATCCATGCTGACTGACCTTGCCATCTCGGAGGAGGGCATTCGCAAGATTCTCACAAACTAGATTCCTACAAGGCACGCGGGCCGGATCACATCAGTCAACATAGAACTGGCAACTGAAGCGGCCCCGATCTTGACTACTATCTTCCAGTCCTCAAACAACACAGGCGAAGTCACATTGGACCGAAGAGAAGACAACATAATGCCTGTTTTTAAGAAAGGCGAGTACTATGATCCAGCAAACTACCGCTTCGTATCCATCACAAGCGTTCCATGCAAGATCCTGGGACATGTCGTCGTCATCGCTCTGTTGAATCACCTCGAAATCAATGGAATCCTCAGGCCAGAACAACACGGCTTCCGCAAATTAAGATCCTGCGAAACCAAACTACTGGACTTCACCGAAGAACTCAGCGAGAACATGGAACAAGGCCACCAAGCTGATATTATAATAATGGACTTTGTAAAAGCCTTCGACCGAGTTAACCACAGTCTCCTCCTACATAAACTACACCACTATGGAGTCCAAGGCAAAGTCAACCGGTGGCTCGGGGCTTTCCTCGTGAATCGGCGGCGAGCAGTAGTGGTCAACGATGCTACCTCAGGATACGTCAGTGTGCACTCATGAGTACCGTAGGGGTCAGTCGTCGGCCCAGCACCATTCCTGGCCTATATCAACGCCCGTTTGCTGATGACACCGCTGTCTATCGCCTCTCCACCACAGACCACGACCAACATCAGCTACAACTCGACCTCCAACGATTGGAAAGCTGGGAACAACGATGGGACATGGGTTTCCACCCAGGGAAATGTACGACTCCCCCAGTCACCCGCAAGAGGACCATTGCAGAGTGCCTATTCCATGACCGTACCTTGGCAACTGTCATCTCTGCCAAGTATATCGGCGTTAAGCATCCTCAAAGTAATGCGCAGTTAATATGCAGCCTAGTGGCTATTCCAATGCTACTGTCATCACCACGGTCAGGTTTCCCGCCATCGAAACAAATTCAGAAGCCTTCCAAAGTGAGTCGCATACTTCCTCGATATCCTTAGCCTAGCCTTAGGAGATTTCCCAGTGTGACTTTAATAATCAAGCCAAAGCATCTAGCAGACTAGCACGCTCTCTCATAAGTGAGGTGGGCTGCTCTAACGTCCAAAATTACATCGATTATCAAGGAAAAACATCAACAAGTAAAACAGTATATTGTAACAAGGTACGTTATGTTGTCAAGTTCTTGTTAGTATCAAATTAATAATAATCGGGTTTGCATGGGTTATATAAGTTGTGATATTTAGAAAACATTACTTACAATTAAAAACGAGCAATAAGTGGGACCCTCGCTACAGGCTTGGGACCCCCTCAAAATAAGGCTGGGCGTCCCGAGGACCTTTGAACACAAACATCCAGGTAAACCCCTGAGTATGTTTAATAATGTCTCTGGAAACTAAGACATCCGTGACCAACAACGTTTTCTAGGTTCTTCTGTAACAATGTTAAGTAAGGGAATAGTGCAACGCCACCTGTCATGTTTAACGGCGCAATATTGCTCGAGGCATGCTCAACCAGCGAACACACATAATACAAACTAATGTCACTCACTTGAGAACACGGCCTGCGCCAGGAGACAAAACACGCATGTGCCGAAGACCCCCTTCATCTTGTCCTCTCCAGTGGCCTACTTTCGAGGGTGTTGATCGCGCGACGATTGCAGAGGAGTGATTGAGTGTCGGTAACAGTTATTGTCCCTATCTTCCCGTAGTTGCAATCCGGGAGGAAGACCTTCCACGCAGGCGATCCGTCGCGAGTATAAACACAAAGTCTAATAGAGCTAGCGTTGAGAAGTACTCTGTATTGACGCTGAGCCACCGTGCAGTGAACGTCATGCGTGGCTGAACATCCTATGTCCGTGTGCAGTCACGCGTGTCGATGCAGGTCGAACGCGAACGAGGCTGTCACAACAACGGCGATGAAGACGGCGGTGGTGCATCGCTGGAAAGGGATCAAAGTGCTGCTGGCTTTGTGCGGACACGTGGCAGTAGTTAGTGTTTACTAGGCCATGGTGCGATGTTACATAGGTCAGTAGTGGTGCTTTGTTCTGCTACGTTGGAACACTTACTTGATGGTACTTTACAGCGTATTTGAATACGGTTTATCTAGGCACGATTTTCGTCAGGGCAACGTTCACCAAAATCACCAGTGCAATGTTTAAGAAACAAATAATATTTATATTATATGGTGTGTGTGCGTGTGTGCGTGTGTGCGTGTGTGCGTGTGTGCGTGTGTACGTGTGTGGGTGTGTGCGTGTGTGCCTGTGTGCGTGTGTGCGTGTGTGCGTGTGTGCGTGTGTGCGTGTGTGCGTGTGTCTGTCTGTCTATCTGTGTGTCTGTGTGTCTGTGTGTCTGTGTGTCTGTTTGTCTGTTTGTCTGTTTGTCTGTGTGTCTGTGTGTCTGTGTGTATGTGTGTCTGTGTGTCTGTCTGTCTGTCTGTCTGTCTGTCTGTCTGTCTGTCTGTCTCTGTCTGTCTGTCTGTCTGTCTGTCTGTCTGTCTGTCTGTCTGTCTGTCTCTCTATCTCTCTGTCCTCTGTCTCTCTGTCTCTCTGTCTCTCTGTCTCTCTGTCTCTCTGTCTCTTTCTGTCTGTCTGTCTGTCTGTCTGTTTGTATGTCTGTCTGTCTGTCTGTCCGTCTCAATCTCTCTTTCTCTCTCATTCTCTCTCTATTTCCGAAAAAGAAATAGAAACATATTATGTATGCATGTGTGTAGTTTGAGCAAGCTTACATGATTATTGTGTTTGTCGTTAAATTTTCTATTTTAACCACTTAAATAACATACTAACATGATGCTATTTTGACACGTATAATACCTGACAGGTTCCTTAGTTAATATATACATGCAATTTAATGTGTAAAAATTAGCCTATCTGACCAATTTCCGAATTAAATCCCGAATGAAATAGTGCGCCTGATTGCCGCTTGGAAAAGTACTGTGACGTAATGTGTGCCATAGCCCAAATCTGTCTCACCACTGGAAACATGGAAGACACGGCGTACGATTTTTGTGATTCGGATTTGGAGAGTTATGTCGCAAATGTGAGGACTTGTAGGACTGTTGCCGCATACAGCGACGAACCAGTGGCACTAGACGTCACTCAGGAAAGTTTATGACATGTACGATGATGACGACGATATAAAAACGAACATTTTGAGACTGTCATTGTCGCCGGTATTACGGTAACAAACGACAATTTCAGATTCACGGACCGAACATCGAGTTTTTTGGAAACGGACAATACATTCATGACACTATACATAATCACACGGATTATTTTCAACGTCAAATACAACGTCTATACGTATAACTGTATCGTATTGTGATAGTATTAATATTATGCGCGCAACTGACAGAATTGTGCAAGCCAGCCATTCACGGATTCAGTTATTTAACTGACAGTGACGCTGTCAACGTCATTGATTGATTCAGAGATTTCAGTTACTTCCGACAAGGCGGCTCGATTTTTGAAAACACTTAATAATTTGGTTGGGCTGCTGCGATGATGTCATCCAGAGATGATAAGGCGACCCCATGTTCGGTAAATGGAACCTATATTCATCACAATAGCCACAATGCAACGTGTATTGACAACCGAGACCGACACGTTCGAGTCGACATTTCGCCGCTGACAGCTTCGGGAGCAGACATTATTTTTGTTCGACTGTTATTTGTGTATGTTCATAATCCGTAGTACACTTGTGAAATATCCAATCGCTGTGTAATTAGTCACATCAATTTGCTCATGAATGGCTATATCTATAAAAAAAAAAAAAGGTTCGTAAATTTGCTAGATTGTTTATATATCACATTTTAATGTGACTATAATTTTATGTAAAAAATCCAAAATATACATGATGTCAGTGCAGTTACAAATGTTCACGAACATTTCTCAAAAGACCCACGACACGATTTTGCATACCAGCTATACATCATGTTCATGTATGATGGAACATAATTAGATATACTTTCAAATGTTTGTTGACTTACTTGACTACATAGAGTTTTGTAAACACAACAGCTTTTTTACTAAACAATATATATGCATACACGGTATTTTGCAATATAGTAATTCTCCTAGCTAAACAAAACATTTGTTAACAAAAAGGTGAACATCCTGCAACAACAGCTAATTATAAAAATATTAACTTTTATTTGTCAGTTGATTTTTTATTGTAAATGTGTTTCTTTCAAAATTAGATGTAGGGTATATGTCATCGCAGGAGAATAGTTATAGTATATATATATATTCAGGATTGTCAGTAGTATTGTACAATGCTTAGTAAATGTGATGTTTCTAACGAATGAGCTTAAGCTACAGTATTGAGAAACAAAACTAAATGTTTTATTACTGCATTGCAATGAAGCATGCAATATTATTAGGCATGTTGTCATTTTCCATTTAATTTTATTGTTAATACATAATCATGTATGCTTGATTGCTCCCTTACAGCAAATGTCTCCAAATTCCCATTCATCACTATCTGATGCACAGTGTTCTATGCACAATGGAGAATGTCGAAAGGTTCACATGCAAGAGTTGAATTGTCAGCAATAGCAATACTGAATGCAAACCAACTATACATCAGTAAAATAAAAACAGATAACCTTATCTATTTGTTAGTATTGTTATTTGATTAAAATAAGTATCCCCTTACCGTACTATGTTGCAGTCAAGAAATACATAGTCAAAATAAATGTATTTTAATATTGTTTGATAGTTTAATTGCAACGCAGAAAGTAACCATTTAGTGCACATTTGAGTTGCACTTTGCTATTTATGTAATTACGATGATTTACATAAAAATGAACTATCCTGAAGACTGTTCAGCAAAATAGCAAATATCTTGTATTGAGATACAGCGTATGTTGTTTATCGACATGATTAGATGGCATTAGATACACCTCTCAATACTCACAAAAGCATTGACAAAACAGCAGGCTTTATCAGCTAGCAGGGTGGGTTAGCAAGGAAACTACGATCAAAATACAGACAGGTCAGTGCTGCTGTTAATAACTACATGATGGTGGCAACTAAAAAGGAAGTTCATGTTGGCTTCTCTGGTATGCTGTCATACTGATCTCAAAAGTATTATGAATGTGAATGAATGAAACATGCACCCAACACCAGTTTGAAGCACAACAACCAATAAATGGCATTAAAATAACGTATACTGTAAAAAAAATATACCACATTAATTATGCTGTGCAACTTAGACAAATAAACACTCCATTTCGACACCAGCAAATTCGGAATTTGTGCCCTGTTCACAGGTGTATACAAAATCGGCGTTCACATCAACATATAAATTGCATAAAAGAGAAAATAAATCAATTATGGATTGGACAGTGAAAATTAACAAAACAAATCCTACGTATTTTTATATAATAAAACTATGGCTAGTAGAATTACGGGTAAATGAAATGATAACGCAAAAGATTAGTAAATGTGCTGAAAAGCTAAACGTGCTGGATAAAAGAAGCTACCATTACAAGACTGCATTACCTTAAATATACCTAAATTCACGTGATAAGGAAAGACAAACAACCATTCATTACAACAATGTGTATAAAGAATACAAGTGTTTCATTAGGACAAAATGTCTTCAATAATGTCCTAAACTGCTTAATAATATATCAAACTGCTTAACAACTGATCCCATCTCGTTAATATTATTGTAAAGTATGTACCTCATGTTTTCATATTATCGTGCCGTAAAAAGTTTAATAGATAACAGATCACCAACTCTGTGCATCCACGACAGATTACACATTTACCCCCTGGATATTTAACTTCCCCGGGAATTAGGTGGACGATACCAACAGCATTTAGTGTCTCTTGCGAAAGACGCATGCCTCGTAGGGAAACTGCTGAATTTTCGAAACGGCAGGAGGTGAACCCGAATTCCGGTCCCTTCGATCGGTCCGGTGCTTTAGCTACTAGACGATCTATGAGTCATGCTTAGCGGCCCTTCATGGGACAGTCAAAGCGCTCTAGTTAGGTCGGTCAGCAGCTAGCATCCTGACGTAGTCCCATCTTTTGTTGACCAGCTGTGGTCTGGTGGCAGTTCATTCTCGGTCTTCCTCTTATTCATTGACAAGGTGATGTTCACCATGATGCTTGGTGGGCAGGACTACTAGGTGGGAGCCTCGTGACATGGCCAAGCCAGTTCATTCTTCTTCTACATATTCTTGACGAGGATGGGGTTGATACTGATGGTAACTGGACCTCTTCTCTCGTCACATAACCACTCAAGCGAATGCTAAGGATCTCGCTCAATCATACAGTTTGTTTCTTGGCTTGTTTTAGCTGCCATGTTTCAGCACATATAGTATCTGTAGACACACAATGCTTTCACGATTCTATCTAACCGTGAGACGTTGAACTAAATGGACTCGTACTCAAAACCACGAACAAATATTTTAATAACTTGTGAATGAGATTTGAATGGTCACGTCTACCACGGATGATGGCTTGCGACATACTCTGCGCATCATGTTATCTCAATCCGAATGGTGTCCTCGCCAGCCTTCGGTATTATATATGTTCTGTGGTAGCTTAGCTTCAACGCTACATTCTGTAGTAATCAAACCACCAAAAGCTGTAAGTCACCAGCCGCATGCGTTCCACCGAGCGCGCCATGTAAAGTATGCATTCCAGTGAAATCGAGTCATCCCGCATCCCGTCCATAGATGACGACTGCGTATCCAAGATGTTTACACGGTGAGCATGTGTCGACTTTGACCCCTCGTTATCGTCCCACCAATATGCGGATAATTATATTTACGTAGCTTTGTTATACTTATGACGTAACGCCGAACTGACAAGCACGGTGCCCTTTAGCCCGTCACGCTCGACTGCACAGTTGAGCGGAGATTATTTATGTGTTCATGGGTGAACTCTTGATTTGAGGTACAAAGAGCGACACGGCGCCAATCACGATTCTGACTGAGATTGAAATTGTTCAGTTAAAAATCAATATGATTAGCAAATATGAAACTATTGTGTGATTTTCTGGTATAACAGTTTACATACACAGTGTTATTCTAAAATAATTATATTGTGAAACTTCCATTATTAGTAGTATACTTACTAATACTGTATTACTCAGTTGCATAGTTAAATCACTTCTGTTACATTTGACTGATATAAATACTAACAACTGTATATATGTTACCTCAATGAGTCGACTAGGAAACAGTGTAATAGGGGTACAGAAATACATAAGATAATTCTTCAGTATACCCTTTGCTAACACTAAACTGTTTGTGTCACTATAATCTGTATTATCTGTGTTAGAGAATAAACATATTGATGATGATGACGATGATGATGTTCTATGTAAACAAGGCAGAGGACAACTCGCAATGATGAACAGAATTAATGGAAATGTCGACAGAACGGAAACACCGACAATATGTCAGAAATGTAACAATGTTAATGTGTTACAAGGTGAAGTATGCCAGACATGTAACAACGTTACTGTGTTACAAGGTGAAGTATGCCAGAAATGTAAAAACGTTACTGTGTTACAAGGTGAAATATGAAGTTTTTCATTGGATGGTTTAATAGTATGTTAATAATGCTTAATTTGCAGTGGCTGAATACTTCCCAGATAAGTCGTGATGGTGTTCGATTGAACAGGTCTGTCAGGGAGTAAAGTGTGAAGCGTTTTTATCAGTCATATATACGGACTGGATGTCGCACAATGCAGAGAGTTAACTTTTTACCCAAGGGCTTAACTTTGTAGTTTTTGCGGAGACACTGCTGATTATAAGACTTTCAGCAGCTGCCAATGATCGTGAACATATTACTCCATGTTCTTTAGATTTTTGACGGTGATACTGAAATCTCATGAACAAGGTACGTTACATACTCAAAGAAAATTTTCAGCAACATATTAAATTTCCCATTAAAAAAAATTTATAACGGAAATATAAAATGAAATTAAGATTAAAACTTGAAATATAGCATTTTATATTAGATATGGTGGCCATATTGAGATTGAAAAGTAACGAACATTGAAATTCTTATCATACAATACTCCCAGGTTAGCTCGGTACAGGTTATCAAATAAAAGGTAAAGTTAAGTTTTATATAGCGCATTCCTCAGGAATCCATTCCTCAAGACTGCTGAAAGCGTTTTACACTTTACTCCCTGGCAGACCTGTTCAATGGAACACCATCTCGACTTCTCCGGGAAGCATCCAGCCTCCCTGCAATTGATGCGTGAAGACTATTTGTACACAAATACCCACCACTGTCTATAGCCAGGTACTTATTCATACAGTTGTGTGAACTGGAGCAACGTAGAATGAACGAACTTGCTAAGGTTCGACACCGCAGCACAGCATTCAAACCCAGGTTCTCTCAGTCGAGTGTCCGATGCTTCATCCACTGCACCACTGCACCACTGCACCACTGCTCTCCAAATACCCACCAATTGGTTAAACACTGTGAAACATGTAACACACGTACAGTGTATGTTCTCAATACTATCGGCATTTTAGTGGGATATGTATTGTAATTTTAGAGCCGTTCGTTGAATTCATGCTAACATAAAGCTTCGCGAAATTGCATCGGGATGACCTGTGATATGTTGATGGTGCACGTTACCACCAAGCTCCAAAGAAAACATTGATCTTTTTGGAAGACTGTAGGAAGGGTTGATACTCTACTGCTGTGTTTGGTGATGATATTGCCGCGCCAGCTGTATGCTGCGATGTTGATGTCCTGATGCCTTTTTGTACACCTGTTGGAGGAAGTTGACGAGAGACATCTCCCTGGCATAGTAGGTGGAACGATGTGTCTTCTTTTGTTTATTGGTTCAACGGTGTTAATTCCTGTTCAGAGAAGTATATGGCATAGCTATGCCATCCTCTTTAGAAGGTAAGTTATTAGATAGCGCAGTATCCAGTCCTTTACACTTTACTCTCTGGCAGACCTGTTCAATCGAACACCATCTCGACGTCTCTGGGAAGCATTAAGCCACGCTGCAATGAATGCGCGAAGACTATTCGTACATATCCACCACTTGTAATGGCCAGGTACTCATTCATACAGCTGAGTGAACTGAAGCAATGTAGAGTAAACGAACTTAACCAAGGTTCGACATCGCCGCACAGGATTCGAACCCGGGTTCTCTCTAAGACACAGTCTGGCTAATGATCGCTTAGAGGCTGCCAAAGTTATGAGATATATTTCATTTTGATGTCATCATGGTTTGGGTTCAAACATGGTAAATATAAAAAGGAACTTGCCCAAGGTTCGAAACGACAGCATATCAATCGAATCCGGGTTCTCTCGATTGAAAGTTTGATGCTCTAGCACTGCGCGACTGCGCTCCACTTAGGAAGTCAGGCAGCTTTCCTGCATAATTCGGGTATCTTGTCTACTATATGTGGTCAAGATATCCTTCAGGAGAAAGATTACCTAAGACCTATACCTATTCAAGGTCTGGCAAGATTGTATAACTGACGTCTGCACCATTCAGTCTTGATACGGTTAGACTCGTGGATTTAGATTTATATTAACATCGATCTTGCTTTCAACATGCAGTGAACACATGATATTCGAGTAAAGTAATTCAAATTAAACAGCTTCATTTGATTACGACACTTACGGATCATTAATCCATCTTTGAGTGGTCAAGTTACATGAATACATAAATGAATTAATATTATAGGTTACATTATAATATAGAGAAAGTATATAACATAATTATAACGGTATAAGTTACATTATTATGGTTTCTTTTTTTAAACCGGGTTATTTTCACAATTTGTTAATATAACGTTCTTAATACTAGAACAACTGTGTTGAAGGTTCAGTGCCACCCAAATTGTATTAATAAGCACGAAACATTGTTCACAATTCGAAGGGTGCGCGTAGAAATGTTCAACTAATTTTAAACACAAAAAAATTAACAACTGAACTGAAGCAACGGGACATTTATTATGGAGGCAGGAGTCCCTACCCTCAAAACCATTTGGCGTTGGATTGTTAATACACTCGTAACCGCAAAGTGGGACGAAGTACAATCCATTCAGTGAATTTCCTGCTAATAATTACCACTCGTTGAATTCGAGTAACATAAAAAACAACCTTGCTTTAAATACATTACTCGTCAGTGCATTAAAGAAGAATATAATTATCGTATGTTTTAAATCTTTTTGAGTAAGTTTATCTCAACATAAGACAAAACTGTAAAATAGCACGCACTGTTAAAGACATGCAGTCACCTAGATCAATCTATGTCGTCAAGAGAGAACGCTTATTGCGGTAATGCATGCGATATCTTAGTCCAGGGACTTTTCTCCCAGGCAACGAAGCAATACCACGTACGTCGGTTTCGCACGTCAGTGTAATCTGTTAACGTGGTTTCTTTATGGTGGTTCCCGCTGCAAAACGCACTATGCAGTCATATAACAAACAAAAACAACAATAGCATAAATTTGGGTAAAAATCAGTAATTACGTTTTTGACAAAAAAACGTGTTTTGCAAGTTGATTGAGAACGTCTTGGATAAATGGTGACGTGCAGTTATAAAATTCACACGTGCAATATGTCGGGTACCAGTAAATAAGATGTTGAAAGTCGTCTAGACATCCTCTAATATCGTCCACAAACTTGTGTTTTCCCTGCGGAAGAAATGGCAGAAGAGATTTAAAACAACGTCTCAATGAGATATATCGCTTGATAAATACCAAATTCATACCGGTAACGCAGTGCTAGGAAATCGAACTCCCAAGCTAGAACATTCCGGTACGAATTTTGCGCGCAACAATTGCTGCGTAGCTGAACTCTTCCCAGAAAATCGAGACGGTGTTCGAATAAACAAGTCTGCCAGGTGGTGATGTATAAAGCACACTGAGCTGTCCTAAAGACTGGATACATCGATTATTATAAGAACGTATCGTTACTTTACTCTAGAACTGCTCGAATCAATACACATAGCTGTGTTTAGCTATACTCAGCAGTGTGTCCACGTGTTACGTTCTGCATGCAAAACACCACGCACGGTCCTGAACTGCTGGTAGACCCGGTGATTACTAAGTTCTTGGCATGTCCTCTTTTTGCTCGGCGTTTGCTTTTCACGTACTGATGTTGGGAGTGCTTTGGTTTTTTAGTTGTTAGCGGCTGTATTTTATTACCATAATCGTCGTACTAGTTTTGGGTGTTTCTTTTCTTGCGAATTCAAATATATACTGGCATCTTCGACAATGGGTAATGAATGCAGTAAGCAGAACCAGCTAACGCACAAGTGTCACGTTGCCATACCCAGGACACGACCATCCATGTTGGACTTATCACACTGTGTATTTCTCGGGAGGAGAGGGGCAATGTTCGTTTGTTGAAGGGAGGCTGTCTGTTCCTCTACCCGGAATTAGGCGGCGTAGTAATTTGTAACAGGACGACTGCTGTGTTGAACGTGGGAAAATGGGCAAGTGTTGAAGGTCAAAGGGCATTGCTGTTATGGCAGCTCGCCTCGGCATTATTGCCAATCAAGCTTGTTTTGAAACTGGATGTTTTGTTTACTATTTGACCACGCTACGGTGTGTATATTCCAAATTGCGAACGGGCTTACTAAACTTAATCTGGAAGGCAGTATACCTTCAACATAGTTATCATAGTCTTGAGAACATCGTGTTAATTAATAAATGAGCAACTTGGAACAGACTGCCTCCTTTAAAATCACATTTAAATGTTTAGTATTGAAATACGTGTACTCTATGTTCAATACGGGCGTGCAGTTATGACTTCATAATCGTACGGCCGTATTATATATTGACGTCATGATGCGATCATCGCGTTCAAAATGATTAGAGCGATGACGACAAAACTACTGTTTACTCCATAGCGTCCACAGTGGCAGACGAATATTTTTATTGTTCTAAAACCGAATGACAACCGAAATCGACAGCAGCTTTTGAATTAACTATACTCATTAGGCGTGCGAAATAAATATAAAATAGGTCCTTTGCGGCCTGCATTCAGCAACATCTTCAAACTAATAACGCACAAATATATAGATTGATCCATATTTATTTTATACATACACGTGTTTAGGAATCTACATACAATTGTCTATATTATGTCGTACAAACAAGCATACTGCTACATGTAGACACGCTAGATACAGTTACAGTTACAAAAGAATAGACACCGCATTAAAAGTTATATAATGGATAACTAAATATTTACGAAGAGAGGCCAATTATTTTTTTTGTGGTTCCCATGATAGCTACATATTTGTGTTATTAGGAGCCACTGATCCCTTTTTGCTCGTTTTTTGTTTTTTTTGTTTTACTATATTGTTTATAATTAGTCATTATAGGCCATGAACCAGGACCCAGAATTTGGGCCACCGATACATTTTTAGGGACGAATGCCCATAGTGATTGTTTGCTAGGCATACATCCATAAAGATGGAAAATAGGTGATAGCTCTCACTCTTTTAACCTTATCTCCATTTCCACAGAAACAAGTATAAAATAAACCATTATAAAATAGTTATTATACATATCAGGCATATGAAAATGGGATGCAATATGGCGCATGTGTCGTGCTTCACATATGAACATTTTAAGAGGGTTACAGATTTTAATATCTTGAAAAATGTGGATGTCATGATATTTTATCTACCACATATCAAAGCGCAATCCGCACCATTCAGGTTTCCAACCATAAATCATTTAAAATTCTGGCTAATAACCACATGTATCTTCATTGAAGGTTCTAAATACACTAGCATGTCCCCATACATCCCCACAAATACAAAATACGTGGCAACACTGCATCATGCCCATATTTCTGTGTAAAACCACTCTTTTTAACCCTTTCCCTATTTCCGCGACAAAAACATGTCCATGAAATAACCATTGCTAGAGGGGTGGCCATACATAAACCATCATAGACTAGTTAGTATACAGCTCAGGTGTAAATAAAAAAATTGGATGTAATGTTGCTGAAGAATCTTGCATCACATCCATTTGAAAATAATGTTAGTACCTTGAGAATTGTTGATGTTAAGGCATTTCATCTACCAAATCTCAAAAAGCAATCCACGCTACTCAGATTTTTTTCAACAACAAAAATCATTAAACATTCTGGCTAATGATCTCATGTATCCTCATTCAAGGTTCTTATTGCCCCAGAATGTTGGCCTACATCCCTAGAGATGGGAAATATGTCATAGCGTTGCAGCACTCACATATTGCTGTGTAAAATCACTCTTTGTAACATTTTCCCCATTTCCGCAACAACAGGTTTTCTGTGAAATTGCTAAAGTTGTGGTCACACACAAACCATTATAAAATAGCTACTATGCGTCATTGGAGTATGGAAATCTGATATTATGTGGTTGGTGTATCAGGCTTCATACATATCTCAGAAGGATTGTAATACTTGATAATTGTGGATTTTATGGCATTTTATCTACCGCATCTCAAAATGCAATCCACACCATTCAGGATTTCAGTAAAAGAAATCACCACCAGAATGTTGATTGGACGTCAATTATGATTATTTAGGCACGGTATGTACATTTTCTTGCAGATATATTATTTATATGGTGATATTAGAATGACCGTTTGTTACAATTTTGTCAGTGAGAGCATAGTTGTTATTTTCTTATGATGGTCATTAAAATATCAATTACAATACTATCTTTCGTACGATGGAGTTGAAAGGGCATTCGTTTCTTATTGTAATTGTGCTATAAGCTAGATAGAGTTAATATTTCAGAATTCATGATGCGCTGAGATGTCTACGTCAGCCAACTAATATAAATTCCTTCACATTTACCCATTATTCTTATCATTAACACCATTGACGTTTTTTGTTACAGCTAATAAGGTGGTGGTGACAGAACTGTACAGTAGACTAGACTGGATAGAAGTAGATTTACTGAAAAGCACGCAGTTGTCCAAACAACACATCATCTACCATGTCCATATAAAACATCCATACTGTTGGCAACTCTCCACTGCCGTGGCGAAGGTGTTCCAAGAATTCATTTTAAAGGTGCCTCAACTCCGCTAACACTGAACTGTGCAGCACATTATCTAAGTGTTATCTATGTCTCATTGGTGTTTCGTAGATATACATGTGCACTCTGACAGCTCGGGTGTATATCTTGCCATCGAGGACTCCAGTAACTAATTATTCTGCAACAATTCCTGACTCACTGCATACGTCCTTTGGACCCGCATCCGCAGAGTCCGCTTTCTTATTGCTAAAACATTGTAGATGGTGTGGAATGTCCCAATTCGTAGGATAATATTGGCGTAGCGGTATTTGTATTTCCATGCAATTTCTGCCGCTTTTGCCTACAGAGCTTGACCCATCACTCCATCAATTGTTTGCAATTGTAGTTCTTCTCTAACGAGCTCTGATCGATTCAGGATTTCAGTCTCAGTGGTCAACTGAGTCGATGGTGCATTGATGGTAGACAGGTAACCGATAAAGTATTGAGAGATGTTTACCAAGACTCTCGTTCTTACGTGGAACTTAGTTCAGTTTGGGATTGTATGATTGTCTGTATTTGCCTCTAAACCAAGTACCTATATTTGGTTTGGTTATCAATATTTGTGGACCAACTCGTTCACCAGCAACATAAACTTCTCAACTGTAGTCTTTGCTTTTGTTTCTCAGTGCTTGGTAGGTTGCCTTTGGGGAGATGTGATCCATACACTGATGTCTCTTTGCCTGTGAGAATCTCTGATTTGTGAACACACTAGGCAGAATGGCGGCCGGAAATACAACTTGCTGATTCGTGGTAGCTGCTAGTTTCTGGAGATATGTAGTATCGTTTTCCTCCAGGTATGAGTATGACATCCTACTTTCAAGTCTGTTCAGTGTCTGGATTATTTCAACATTGCCAGTAAATGTTTTCACAGCATTGGGTAGTAGCAGATGTTTGGGGTTTCTGTTTGCCGCAAGTCACTGCAGGAATTATGTCCTGACTGTATGACTGGATCAACATGAACACTTATTTGAATTTTCTGTAATATAAAATTTTAGGGATTTCTTTCTGTCTAAGATTGTTGGCAATGTCTAGACTTGGGACATGGTTCCTCGGGCAGGTTCTAGCAACGTTAGCCAGGATTCGTAATTTTTGGGACTGACTGAATGGTCAATTTCTTCATTTGATGATGCCTGGTGATCGATACCCTGGCCGAGAGGAGATTCTTGCTGTTTGATATGTTGCATTAATTGTGAAGGAGAGGGTTACAATAATTATATTTCTACCCCAGTCTTCTCAAGTCTACTGAACAGTTCTGTCACCACCACCGCATTACCTGAAACCAAAAATGTTTAATGGTAAGGATGGATGATAAGAATACCTGTGAAAAGTGAATATATTGATATTAATTGACTGATGTAGACTTCTCAGATCATCCCGAATCCTAACATATTAACTCTATCTGACTTATCACACAATGACAAATGTATGCCCTATAATGCTCAGAAACCAAGATAAGAAAGAATATGCTATAATTTGGATATTTTGATGGCCATCATAAGAAAATAACAATAATTATGTTCTTAGTGAAAAAATGCTAACATACGTTCATTCTAATATCACTATATAAATATTATAGCTGCAATAAAATGTCCATATTGTGCTTAAATACTAACAATTGAAGTCCAGTCAACATTTTGTTGCAACAAGAACCGTGACAGTGGATACATGAAGTTATTAGCCAGAACGTTCAGTGATTTCTCTTGTTAAAAGCCTGAATGGCGTGAATTGTATTTTGAGATGCTATGTATAAAATGACATTAAATGCCATAGAATCCACATATATCAAGTTATTACAACAGTGCATTAATTTATATGGTCGTGAAAGAAAACTTCAGTAATATCATTTAAATGAGTTTTGATTGAAAACCTAATGGCGCGGATTACACTGTGGGGTGTGGTAGATAAAATGTCGTAACTTCCACAATTTTCAAGATACTAAAATAGTGTTCATATCTGTGTGAAGCAGGACACATCGGCCATATTACAACTAATTTTCTTATACCTATTATATATAATAACTGTTTTATAAAGGTTTGTGTATGGCCACCCCTTTAGCAATTTCATGGAAAACGTATTGTCGCGGAATTGGGGATAGTGTTACAAATAGTGATTTCTCTCAGAAAGCTACGATATCGCCTATTTTCCATTTGTAGGGATGTAGGCCAGGTCAAAACTCACGACGAGCATTCGTCCCTTAAAATGTACTACCAACAATCCCTCTGGCTCGTGGCCTATTATGAGTTACGTTTAATAATAATAATAATTAAGACTTATATAGCGCTGTATCCAGTCCTTAGTTCTGTTCAAAGCGCTTTACAAAAACGTAACAATTATATGTCACTCATTTAGGTAGTGAAAGCGATTGGTGTGTCTTCGGCGCCGTCTTAAACGATGCAATAGTGTCACACTGTCTGACTGACTGTGTCAGATTGTTCCAAAGTACAGGGGCCGCTTTGGAGAACGCACGGTCTCCGAAAGACTTGAGGCGTGTGGTTGGTACTGTCAGCAGACCAGCAGAATTTGATCGGAGGGAGTGTGTGGGCTGATATTCAACAAGTAGCTCGGAAATGTATTGCAACGTGTATGTTGAAATCTCAGACAATCACCAAGTTGTCATGGCCCATGCAGAAACACTGCAGAAAGTCTGAGAAATCATCCATGAACGTCGATGCGCTCAGACGATTACGGCAGAAGGTGGAGGACTATAGATAACACATACCCGGAATCTGTATGATCTATACATCAGCTGAAGACACATAATTTCAAGTGATCTGTATGTCTTTGTGACAAGTTGCTTCATTTTGAGAAAAAAAGCACGGTAGATGACACTAACACCTCCTCCAGTTCTGTCACTACGCGGTTTGTGGTTAAATTTGTAGCCTTTTGGTGACAGTGCATTTATCTCTGTCCGACTAGCATCACCCGGGCTCAGCTCAGTTTCTGTCAGTGCTAGAATATCAAGTTCGTTGTCATCAAGCAACTTGACAAGTTGATCCACTTTAGATTTCACGGACCGGGTATTTAACAGACAAGCAGTTATTGTAGGTCTCGCACAGTTAATTACACGTGTAGATAGGTGAATGTCCGCTACAATCAGATTTTGTAGGCAGGCTTTGCGTCTCACAGTAAACAGGGGCTGGGGGACAAGGATTACTCAGTACAGCAATAAGTCTTTTCTTGGACCTGCCAGCCATACAGCCCCTACGAGTCCGACGACGACGATTTAAGCAGTGCAACACAATTGTCCATTGCTGGGTAAAGTCGGGTCACAGAGGCACAACTAATCCGCAGTAATTCAGTCCTATTGTATGTGATCATGCTGTAGAAATGGTGGTTCAATCTTCTTGTTGGCAACGTCACGCCTGGTCGATCAGCGACGTCGCATCACATGTGCAGTTCAACTGGACGGTTGCATACAATGTAAACGTTACTAAAATACAAACAAATTATAAAACGTTTCTTAAAACAGCAAAGTCCTGCATCATCATTAGACTTCCATAAAACCAACTGTATAAACTTCGCCACTGTGTCATGGATAAAAACATGATAAAAATTGAAATAGTCCAGAGCTTGTTATGGTGCAGCCAAATACAGGCGCACCCCACAATTCAGATTATCAGTTGAAGTTGAAGTATATCATATAGTAATACACTAGAATACTGCACACTGTGTAATATAATTTGGGGTAAAATAAACATCTTGTTCTTGTTCTTACATTCCGCTGTAATCGCAATCGACGGCCGGCGGAGTACCACAAATAATAGGACATGTTTGGTCGTGTGTTATACCCCGCCATCGCCTCGTCCGATTGCACCTGCATGCAATTATCAAAGGTACAAGTTTACGAACGTACCCGTTTAACGTGTCCTGTTTATTGGCTGACCCACATAACCCTTGGGAGTAGACAAATCTGGGGTTTTACTGATTAGTACGATTCGTGTGCTATTTAATTTAGGAGCAGTTGCTCTCAGCAGTCACACTAGTCATTGACCCAAATGCGACAACAAAATAAATTTTCATTTATCGCAACCGCAAATCAAGACACCTACTGCGTCTATTGAAAACAGTATAATTGATTAATGCTGTTGATACCACACCTACCGCACCACAAACCAAAAACGCTGTTGCATCGTATAAGCAAATTAATAATTGGAGGCCTATTATATCAAGAATGCATTGTTTTCACAATCCCTTTCTTCTTTTACAGTAAAGCACACTTACTAACTTACTTACTTGCATCCATTTCACCTGATGAGTTTTTCCGTTGGTTTCTCTTTCTCATGTCCATTGCGAGTTTAGCCCCCCCCCCACCCGAGTTTGGTGTCCTTAATGAGTTATCGCAAATTTATGATAGACCGACCTCTTCTCCGAGGACCGTGGGTTTCCATCGTAGAACCTTGTTTTCAACTTCGTCATGGCTTTTCACATGACTTGCCACGCGAAGACTACGCTGCCTCACGATGGTGGAGCTCCATGATAGGGTCCAGTACAAATCCGTGTCACACTAAGTAGTTTGCCTAGTAGACTTGTCGAAGATCCGTCAAGCTTTTCTCTAGTATTTGTGTCAGTGTCACTGATTCACAACCATATTAAAAAAATCAAGTTAGATGCAACGACGAGAAATCGTCGTAAATAACTTGCAATTGTATCTTAGCTGAGAACAATAAATATATTATTATTGCAGGTTCTACTTTTTACGAACTGTTGTAGTTACACGCACAGCAATGTCTTCCCGAATTCTGTAAAAAGACCTAACGTTTGGTCAAAACACCAAGTCACCATTGGTATAGATAAGAGCACTACACAGCAACTTTGTGGTCAAATGGTGCAATTTGTGCGGCAAAAAGGCCCATATTAGACCAAACACAATAACAAATTGGCGGATAAACTTAATTAAGCGACCTGTGTATCAAAATATTAAATAGATTGGCGACTTGAAACATACGCAATAGGCCTCGTGTAGCTTTTTGACTAACTTTGTGTCAAATTGCATGTTAACCGAAAAATTACCGAAATTAGTGCATACAAATGATAGTGATGTTTTCTGTGACGTTGAATATATTAAAAAGTTCCCCTCAAGGGACCACACACAGTGGCAAAATCGTTGCACTTTATTCAAGATTCAGTTAAACGTTTTGGTGTCCGATGGGACCTTGTCGCCTACCCTGGGGGTAGACGTAACCCCGTTTGGGAAGCCCGGCGTAGAAGTGAATATGTCCTCCACCTATTAACATGTGCAATTTGAGGTTGATTTCTAACCATGTTTCAGTTCGCCACCACTGTGTCACATCTTGCTATTCGACACATCTGCAAATACCGCATAACATAATTCGTAGATTGACCTTGATACTAAGAACACAAACATTTTCTTAAATTGCATTATGCAATCCGACAGGGCAATCCGACAGGGCAATGTCATCACGATTTAGCAAAGAAACTGAATGTTACTGCTGGTGTTCGCATGCCAGGACAATCGACAGCATACGTGTCGAAAGTGATGCCACCTAGCGGGAACCATAAAACTATGTGTAATGTGTATAAGCAGGGATCGAACTTAACGCTCGCCCCCTCTCCCAAGGCGACTAGAAATTCCTTGGGATGAGTAACCTTTGGCCTGCACTAGTTCCCCGGGCGAGTAGCTATTTTCCACTCGTTTTGTAACAATATAAATGCAAGCAATTTGAATTAGGCGCCCACACATAAATTAACACACTTCTTTTATCACGTGTGTGTGTGTGTGTGTGTGTGTGTGTGTGTGTGTGCGTGTGTGTATGTGTGTGTGTGTGTGTATGCGTGTGTATACGTGCGTGTGTGGTGCGTGTGTGTGTTTGCGTGCGTGCGTGCGTGCGTGCGTGCGTGCGTGCGTGCGTGCGTGTGTACGCGTGTCTGTGTGTGCATGTGTCCGTGTGTGCGTGTGTACGTGTGTAAGGCTGTGTATATATGCAGTGGCATGTAGGAACACGTACACGTGTGCATGTACACACGCTTGCGCGCTCCGTGCGTACGTGCATGTGTGTGTGTGTGCTATGTGCGTGTGTCCGTGCGTGTGTCCAAATGCCTATACGAAAGTCATGTTCCCTGCAATACCATTATCATAAACTGCAAGACTGTTGTTGATTACTATATTAGTGTGTTGTGTTTTTGGTATTTTCAGCGTGAGGGAGCAGACAATTGGAATAGATATACTGAGATTATGTTCCTGTTTTTTGGTCAACGATAACCACATCGTACGATTCGGTGGCATTGTAAGTTTTATCAAATACCTTGCCATTCTTGAAACAACCGTTGATGAGGTTCCAATTTCAGTTTGTTAGAGAAGTCGGACAGAAGTAAAAAATTGCATATTTTCTATCTATAGAATAAACTAACTACTCAAGCAGTTTTACGAAGTACATTTAGCTCACGTGAGGTTATATCATATCGTGTACCTGTAACAACGTTTAGGATAGTAATCGCAGCGCCATCTCCCGATTATCCAGTTATTCAGTGACGTCATTTCAGATAGGCAATTGTTTCTTCGCCAACTATGAGTTGGACTAATTTGGAGGGTATTCCGACCTTATATTACTGTCCAAGATGTACATGTACGTATTGACATCCTTCGACACACACTCCAAATTTTGATATTTATGATTTTAGTTAGGTTGGTAAATTCGCTGTTACAATATGCTGCTTTTTAAGGGTAATTGAAACACGTTATCGCTCGTTTCCTGTCCGAAGTCTTTGTGCATCATTGTAATGTCATCCGTAAATTCACCAAAACGATCGTGAGAATGGAGTCCACTTTGTATAATACCAAAGAATTGCGTCATTGTGTGTTGTCCGTGTTTTACGAAGTGGTACAACTTCGAGCATGACTCCCATTCGCTATGAAATAGAAC
Organism: Paraescarpia echinospica; assembly: GCA_020002185.1. NCBI lineage: Eukaryota > Metazoa > Annelida > Polychaeta > Sabellida > Siboglinidae > Paraescarpia > Paraescarpia echinospica. The sequence continues at coordinate 61,897,855 of CM034535.1, forward strand.
TTCTTGAAATACAGCCGCAACACGATATTCAATATATCTGTTAAATCATTTTATTTTCTATCATAAGAATAATACAATACAAAATACATTTTTAATATAGATATGTATGTAAAATATTAATTACTTTTTTGCACTGTAGCATATCAATTATTTGCATAGAAGAGGTATCCGTGTACCCATGAATGTGTAAGATAATCATAAATTCCATAATACAGTTAGTAAAATTCACGCGCAATCCCAGATTGTCTACGACACATTATCATATTTACACAAGCATTTTTAGAAAAATAATTTATTATATTTCATTCTAATTATGCACAAATATATACATGTTGGCCAATCTTGCGCAGTTGGTTGGCTTAGCTCGCTATTTCACTTGATTAAAATATAATACGACTTCGTACATCAAGTTTCAACCTTCGCCATTAACATAAAGATTATATACAATAAATACAAATAAAAGATACAGTAAATATAATAACATTCGCTCAATTGCACAACAGTGAAATCAGAATATTACACGTCATACACATATGATAATACATTGGTTTGAGGTTTGCGTCAGTGACGTCATAATAGCGTGTGTGACGTCATAATGAGAATAGAAGGCGCAGCAAACATCGACAAAAGCCACAATACTTTCTGATTGCATTATTTGTATCGCAATTTTGGGATCAGTCAGCATAATGAAGTTTCACGGGCTCACAGAATCAGTTCTGACAATGGACGATGTTCACATGTTGTCCAAGTAAACACATCAAGCGATGGATGCGAAGAATCGACAACGGCGGGTGTGAAAGCAGGACAAACAAACAAGAAACAACATAATTGGCTTATTGGGCAGACTAAAACAAGGACAGAAGGAAACGAAAACAGAAATTGACAAGCATTATCGAGGCCTGCCTCACACCAAACATACAGGGAGAGGAGTACAACCACTGTTGACAACGTGGTGTCGTGTTAGACATGACAACAACGCGCTAAACATTGCGATTTGGGTGAAGAACCAACGAAGTCGCGTCACTTTAAGCGGCAGCAACATTGTATAAAGATTTACCGATATGAACGTTTGCAAGTACGATCGTTTCCCGCAAGAATCCGGTTCCTGATATACGTAGTAAACATTGGCATAGTCTGCACGACAGTTTGTATTGTGCGTACGGTCCATTCTATGCACCGATGTATGAACATGTTATATTCAGGTCTCCTACAAACGCATTGATTTCATTCAAGAAAACATGACCTAAAAAGTCACACTATCTTTGATCTCGTTCAACGCGTGATTGTTCAATGCGTGCACCGCCTCAGACCATTACTGAATAGTCCCTCGTGCGACAAGAACTGATGACGCCTTTTCCTGTTCACCAACGTTCATTCGGGTGCCTTTCGCGTGTTCCGTCCCCAGCTCATCTTGAAGGCGCGGGGAACATAGTGGGAAGCGGGTGCGAACCCTCGGGGTTGCCGGTGCAGCGCCGTCGGATAGTTTCCTTTACTCTTCGATTTCTGGGGTGGTTTCTTGCCGGCCGACGGGTCGGGCGGCGTGTACGCGGGCTCCGGCGGAAACAGCGACGCACGCCGCCGTTTCGCCATGTCCTTTGCGGTGCGTCCCCCGCCGATATGATGGTCCGACTCTCCATCGGGTTTCGTGTTGATTCTCGGCCGCTCCGAGTTGTTCCAACGGATAGATGCGAGCCCGCCGCGCAGACGACTCACGATGCGCTGGATCACTGTCGCCACTCGCACGTCTTCCGGAAGTTCGAAGTCGTCGTTGAGCTTTGGATCGGGCGCGACAGGCGCCGAGTCGCCGGTGCCATCGGCTGGAGTCTCGTTTGGTGTCGGTGGTTCGTTTTGTGATTTAGCATCGCCAGCGACAATCGGAACCGGAACCGGAACCGGAATCGGAACCATACTCGAGTCCGTGCCGCCAATGGGCACTTCCAGTGAGTTCGTTTTCCCAACGGCTCCTCCGCTGAGCTCATCCGGAGAGTTCGCATTCCCAACGGAACCCGCACTGTGTATTTCCGGTGTGTCGGCGTTCCCGGCAGGCACCGCGGCGGCTGCGAAAAGAGGCGCCAGACTGGCAGGCACCACCCCGTTTGATGCATCCGCGCCATTCGCGAATGCGTCGTCTGTGGCTGGCGTCGCCGTCTCGAACGGCATAGTAGGAGTGGGAGACTCCGGAAGTGGCTCGAACATGTCGTGGTTGATGGTGTCGAGTCCCGTCCAGTCATCCGACGGGCCGTCGATCGTGTCGGAGTTGGCCGAGGTGGTCGCCGTGTCGTTGCCATCCTCCAGTTGCTTGGGCGAGCGGCGACAGCGGCGGGCGGCGAGGAGGGCGCCGAGCAGGAGAAGGAGCAGGAGCAGCAGAGCCGCCAGGAGTAGGCCGATGATGACGATGATGTTGAGACCAGGAGGCGGCTGAACGTCTGCAGGAGAACGAATGTAAATTAGGTGGGTCAGCGTGTGATATCAGCGTCGTCGTTATCGTTACAAGAACCATTATATGATATATTCATCATCATTACCAACATCATTATTATCATTAGCATCACCGTCACCATCACCACCACCATCATCACTACCACCACCACCACCACCACCACCACCATCACCACCATCACCACCACCACCACCACCACCACCACCACCACTACCACCACCACCATCATCACCACCACCACCACCATCATAATAACACAATAACAGTGTAGTCAAAACAAACGTTTGAGCGAGAAACAAAACAATATTGTAGTGCCCTTAGTGGGTGCATTTATTGCCATCAAATATAAATTTACATAAAATGTAGATTGTCACAAACGTTTTAAACACATTGCCTTGAACACGGTGTTACTTTATCACAAATAGAAACAACGACACACACGGTTCGTAACGTTTAAGAAATCACTATCAACGGAAGAGCCAACTTACGAGACAGCGGAAGTCTGTCCTCAAATACCCGGATGTCGGTCAGCCGAGCGAAGGTCGGGTCGCTCACCATTTTCATATTGTCGTAATTGTTTATGTCAATTCTGTACACAGCTCTACAAGACAAAACCGTCGTCGCTGTAGACACATTTCACGTTTGGAGAGTCCAACTTTTGAGATCGTGAACACACGTTGGGTTTTACTGTGAAGATCAGAGTCATCGAAATATTCGAACAGAGTTTACCATGTAGCAAATGTGGGTCACATTTTGGTAAGCTTATGGTTAACTGGCCTAAATCGTTAACCGATAACCCCAACCCTGTCGCTAACCTTAAGCTTAATAATTTAGCCGATTTAACTAGAAGCTTGCCCACATATTATCTGCTTGATGGTTTCATAACGTTTGTGCATGACGTTACTTTGCAGACAACAAACAGTTGCATTCTGCGAATTATGATCCCGTCGAATCACCTAATCCCACGCCAGTAATAGCTAAGTACGTGCTGGGAAGATGGTGTGCATTGAGCCGGTAATGACTGGAAGATATTGCCCAGACGGGTGGAAGAACATTAGCATGGCATGTCTAAGTTTCCACATTGCGGTGACTGCCCTAGATGCACCAAGACGCCGAGGTCGACTTAGCAAACGACACACCAGCACACATTTAAATATGTGGGTCATTTTAAAATACAAATGAAAACATGTGTGCGATCGATCTCAGTAATAGACGGAGGAACTTCAGACGTACCGCTAGATGACAGCACATATCTCTCAAACGTCCTGACAGTGCTACCATCTAGCGGTTAATCGAAGCAAAACTCCACAATCGTCCACCGAAGCGTCACTAAAGAGGTTAACACAATTTGTTTTGTAGAGGATCTTTCATAGACAAAGAGGTCTACAGTGTCAACGTTTTAGATTTAGCCAGGAATATTTCCGATGTGCAACCCACGCGTGTGTGTATTATTAATGTGTCTCTAGTGACTCGCAATACTAACTTTTTGTTCCATGTTGTGAAATAGATGTAGGTGTCGGTGGCGGCAAGTGCGTTAATTTCTTCGTCAGTGCCGTTGAATAGAATGTCGCTCTTTCCTGTAGTCATGTTCACTGCCGTAACGCGGCGCTGCTGTCGATCTCCGTAGTACAGCATGTCTCCTAGAAATGCACATGCCGTACGCTAGTGGAATTATAGAGAACGCTTCTAAAATGTCGCTGCTGAGATTTTGAGAGATAAAGAGACCCAACGTCTTATTAGAGTTTAGAAGATGTTGCCCCGGGAATGATAGGACATTTCATTTAAAATGTTGCATTACTGATATTATGAGTCGAGTCTCGAGTCATCTTTGAGAATTTTGAGTTGCGACTCGAGTCACCTCGCGGAATTTCAAATCACATCTCGTTACTATTATCAATCAATCAATCAATCAATCGAAGTCCTACATATAGGATACTTATAAGTTATAAAAGTTGCGATTATACAACGATGACTATGTGTACTCAGTGCAGATAAAATGTTTCATATAAGAACCGTACACGAAGAATGATTATCGAGATAACTTTTGGCACAGCACTCATTTAGCATACACATGTAACCGTAATCGAATTAAAAGAAGGATCGTAAACAACCTCATGTCTGCAAGACAGATGTTTGAATTGAACACGGATACTTATAATAGCCTACGTTATAAGTTACAGATGGAATACTTGAGATCATTGAAAACTATTTCGATATCAGTGAGACTAAATGCACACGATTACATGTTACATCGTATCGTTTGTAGGCATCAAGAACAACTATTAGTTAATGTAAATTAATTATTTATTTAACTAATTAACTAATTAAATATCAACGGTATTCTCCGAAGACTTACCCCCGTGCGGGACAGCTATGCCCATGGGTTTCGCGGTATCGTTGACCACAACTCGTCGCTCTGTCCCATCCAGCTTCGATACTTCAATCTTCCCCATTCGCTCCTCCAATGAGCTCCAGTAGAGTAAACTGGAATTCGCCAAAGTTACGAGATGTAGCAATATATTACTACAGAGTAGTAACAGTTACAGTTATGGGTCTATGCGGTAAATCTTTCAATTTCAATTACTACGCGTTAAGCTGAAAGCGCATCATGTGTTCCTCTATATTATGACAACTTTCGAGACAACTGTATATAATGTAACCAAGCTTTCTAAATAACAAACGCAACTTGAGCAAGTTCTCTTTAACTTTCGCACATAATATTAGATCCGTCACTAAGACGGAACCATCAATGTTTTGTTTATGAAGTCGGAAGTGACGTCCGCTTACGTGAACGAATACGACGACACTGCACTAACGGGAACCAACCTGTTGTTGTAATCTACAAAGATGGCGAACGGCTGTGAAAGTCCGGAAACGACTATTTCTGGAGCACCAGCTTTGTCTTCCGTCAGCGAAATCCGGAAGATAGCGCCCTTCTTAGAGTCCGTGTAGTAGAGGAAGCTGGATAAAGGATCCACGGAGATTCTTTCTGGGTGCATGTCTGTGAACACAAAGCATGGGCTTGAGTCGTTGTGTTTTTGTTAAGGTCAAACGTTTCAGAGTAATGGTAAAAGAGGATTGTAAAAGTAAAAGTTGTAAGTAAAGAGATCAGATGATTGGTGAACGTTAGGAGAATTTGGAAATCAACATTGGAAGATGTGGAAGAGATCAGTAGAAAAGTAACGATGTAAACAATATAAAAATATGGAATAAGAGTTTGGAAGTAAACATCAGAAAACCAAGGAAGTAAATATTAACAGATTACAGAAGTAAACAATAGAAATACAGGGAAAAACATTAAAAGCACAGGAAAGTTAATATTAGAATATATTAAATGGTGATACACGCTTGAAACTTGGTACGGCTATTCTCGCTGAGCAATTAATTTAGTCATGTAGACTAGTCATCCGAACATCGAAGATGGCGAACGTTTTTTCTTCAAAATTACCAACAAGGTTTCTAGATATCCATGATAAAGTGCCATTGTTCCGCATTGCAAATGTTCCCGAAAGTCCAAGATGGCTGCCGTCCTACAATAAGACCAACACAGAAACATGACCCCTACCTCCTGTCACCCGGAGCACGACCAATTCGTGAGTCCCGTGCGCGGAGGACCTCTTGATCTGCCCGGCGCGTCTGTCCAGCCAGTAGAATATGGCCATCGCTGGGTCGTAGTCGACGCTGACGGGGTGGTCCATCAGCGGCAGCTTCACGCCGTTCGGGGCTCCAGCGGCGGCCGACACCCGCAGCTGATATACCTGTTTGTGGTAAGGGTCGGGGAACAGCGCGAAGAATCGGTCCGTCAGGTCTGCAGGAATGAAAATAAGTTTATTATAATGGGTAACGAGCTGATGTGGTCACTAGTAACATGTCGTACGCTTTTCTGTTTGCGACGTCACCCGTCGCAACTCCATTTCAGAAACAAAAGCAAAACGTGATAAAGTGCAAGAGAATATGGGACCGCAGCAGAAACACTGACTGGATAACATATCCAAGTGATCGATTTACCCCTACAAACCCTGCTGCACATCACAGAAAACAGACCAGGCTGACGAAGACTGTTTGTGGACTACGATCATCTCGGTTAAGGGGTGAATGAATGAGTGAGTGAGTGAGTGAGTGAGTGAGTGAGTGAGTGAGTGAGTGAGTGAATTAGTGAATGAATGAATTAATTAACTTAATGCTGGATAATAAAAAAGATATCGTTTGACGACAACGAACATCTAAGTAGTGAGATGATGATGATAATTATTATTTCAAAACACTATAAAATCAATGCAAAAGTATTTTTGCATTTACGTAATATTATTTCAGTGCTTAAAATGTCCCTTAGCTTTCAAGATGTGTGGCAAACCGGGAGGATTGTGTCAAATACACACGTATTTGCATAGGGAAACACGGGCCCAGTGATACGTGATTCCTCAGTATCTCGAATAACGATGACGCTGTACGAGTGAGTCCGTATCTGTGTGATGTCTTACCGGAATCGCACGACTTCCCGTCTTTATTCAACGAAAAGCCGATTGCGCAACCGCACGTGTGTCCGTTGGCGGAAGGAAAGCAGAGCTGCTCACAGTCCGTGTCTTTGCTGCAGGCGTCTGCAAAAAGTAACGAACATGCGGAAATAAAGGGCGGCGACTGACTGTTACTGTGGTTGCGGCAAAGTCATGTGTAGCCTATCACTGAAGCATGCCATCGACATGTTATATTACACTTCTGTAGTTTGATAAACACATTGCCGTGCATTGCTGTGTTGGTATTAAGCCTATAGTTCCTAATATTATTTCCGTCCGTATTCATGAGGCGTAACTTCAGGTCAGTTTGCAGCAATTTAAAATACATTTTTATATGATAAAATATCCAATCAAACAAATTCATCAATAGGTGTGACTTTTAAATGACTGCATACACGGTATTACAAGTGACATTTAAATTAGTTTGTTGCCGCTTAGAAGACTGCTGTAGTGTATCGTTTAGTCGACAGGTGGCAGGCGTGGTGTTCTAGTTAAACGCCAGGAGTCACCACTGTTATAGAACTTACTTATCGTTCTTGGTTGTAAATAACGGTCATACGTGACGACGTCGTACGACTGAGTGACGGAAGAGTTAGTGAAGACGCTGTTGGTCATTGCCTCCCCTGTTGTACCCAATCCCACACGTATCCCGTTCTTCCCTTCCGTCCACGTTGCATATTCCTGGGAAAACACGTGATGTATGTATGCAATATGAGTCTAACTAGAATCGACACGATGTGTCAAAGTTAAATAACCTGGGAAATATGTTAAAACGAATACAAAGTACTGCAGTTTTTTGTAAACCGGGGGCGGCACCCATCTAACAATAAATGAACTAAAAGCCCCGCGGAAGGTATTAAACGGAAAGACGGGAAATTACCTAAGAAGAAGACACCACTGTAATGAGAAAGTTCAAGACGAGCTAACACCCTTGTGCAAACAGTCTATTTAGGGGATGGTGTTATCAGTAAACCGCGTTACAACAAACCCACGCGTTAGTAGGAACAGAGCAAGTCTAACAATGCATTGCGTGTGAAAGTAGACCCAATTATACAGCGACGGGTCGTCTTACCTGGAAGACAGTGATATCGTAAAGACTACTCCCAGTTGCTTTAATGGCCACCGCTCGGTCTTTACCGTCGATGTTTGCATATTCGAGCTTCGTTGCGTTTCTGTTCACCCAATACAACCTGCACAATACAGAGATGATGCCATCAGCTCATGAGCGATTAGAATCAGTATTACTGCAATTGTATTACAGCAGTTGTATTCTTCCTTTTGGCTTTGGAGAAGGTTTCGGTGCCGGTTTAATAAAATATACACCGCATGTACAGTTAAACCTTTGTCTGCTACAGCAACGCACGCGCGCGAACACACGCACGCGCGCACACACAAACACGGCCACTTCAAGACAGTTTTCCTATGAATATTAAAGGAAGCGCGCAACGATTTTCATTAGTTAACCGAACGATAGTTTTGCTTAAGAACGTTTTACGGACATTGCCACTCTGTTTCAATTATGATGTATTGATTACATCCGGGTCGGTTATAAATAAACTCCAAGCAAAGCAAGCGTGCACCATCTCTTAACATATGTTCATTGAGATCAACCTATTCAGTTAATTGAGACATTTCAAAGACATTTCAATTGAGACATTTCAATTACATGTCCCTAACTAGTATTAGTAGGTAATGAAAGCTTTATTTAATGATGGTGACCATGTCACGTATTATATCGTGTTTTTAATGGGCCGTCTCACACTACATTCTTTCATCAACTAGTTGCAGAGAAGATAACCAATGAAAATCTGTGTGCAATACATATAAACTACTATGAAAAAGCAATGCATTGACGATCGGTGATTATAGAACCACGGGTTATTTTAATTACCCCCTCACTGTGGTTTACTAAATAGAGTTTTCGTGTTTGTACAACATATCTGCTACTTAGGTTTAGCGTCTCGCCTGTTGTAGTTGCTGATTCCATCTAGACACCCCAACAAACATATAGTTCAAGTTGCGCAACATAGTGTTTTGTTTGTTATCAGCTGCATCAATATATGCAGTGTGTGTCAACTTGTTCATGTGCCCGCAGGGTGAAGATAACATTTAGCCTATTCTTCCACTGACATGCGCATCTATCTATGCCAACGCTACAAGAACAATTACTGTTCTGCATTAATCATTCAGTCAGCGAGGGAATTTTCGTAACTAGTTTAAACGATACTTATATAACTGTCAAAATAACATAGTCATTTCAATCTACTCTTGTGGGATATGTCTTGATAAGACACGTGGTTAGTGAGTACTACCGGTAACGTTAAAGCCAGTGTAAGGCAACGGTAGAGGATGACCTAATTTAAGAGGGAGAGACAGGGTCAATAGAGACCCCGACAGGTCAGGGATGGATGGCGGAGAGAGGGAGAGAATAGCAGAGAAGACGACTTGCTGAGGGGACGGTACCGACCAGATGGTCCGGCCATCACCACGCAGGTGATCAAGGGTAAAGATAATAATGATACGAAAATGAAGTGTAAGAATAAGATAAAGAGAAGTAAGAAGATGAGGAGGAAGACGATGACTAAGAAGAGGAAGAAGAAAGAAGAAGAGAACGGAAAATGGAGAAGAAGGGAAGAAGGAGAAGAAGGGAAGAGGCAGATTAATAATAATAATAAGATAAGGAGGATGAAATGAGGGATCATCGTCTACAAGTCTGTTTCAATTATCTAGGAAATCTACCTGTTCATTCTGGGGTCGACAACAAGGCCCTGCGGAGACGTCAGGTCGTCCGTGATGAGCGTCATTGTGTCACTACCGTCCAGCCTCGAACGTCGTATTTCTCCCTTCGTTCTTTCGCTCCAGAATAGCCATCTACCAGCAGAGGAACACGTCAAACATTCAGTGAATGGTAGCGGTAACCGTTGAATATGCCGTGTTCCCGGCTTGCGTGCGCAGCATCTTCAAATTACGGTATCGCTAGACGCTATTTCATAAACCAGAATGGTTATCATGACTTCAGAAATAACTCAAGTAATTTGTCCTGTATGTGAGTAACAAACTAGGTTGCATACAATGTAGCAATAAAACTTTGTCGCCGAACCGTGTTATGTATTTGCACTGATTATTTATCGCATAGTTTTTGTGAACCCGATACATAGGATGTTTACCTTCGCTTAGACGGACACTGAGTAACTTCATGATTATTGCCACTTAACGTTTTTGCACAGTACTAATGAGAATCAGTCGCTCCGTAGTTCTGGTTTCGATGAATAGATCAAGTATTATCGTGGCATGTTCAGTTTGTGCTTTATAACATATGTTTAGACTACTTATTGACAATTCTCCTGTCACCGTTTTTTTATAGCTATAACGTCTCGCGCAGGCGCCTGATCACGTGACAAACGCCCACCAAACACAGGTTTGCAGAATGCGAAGATAGCATCAGGCAAGCGACGGGGTTGCGTGTATTTGAGCACGCAGCTTACAAAACAATCGTTTATCGCGAGTGTGTTCCATGCCGTGCAAGGACCCGTCTATATTTAGAAATGTTATTGACATCGTTAGTCGAGCTACACCAAAAATACATAAGCGTCCGTGCTTTTCTGATCTCATTGTTGCGTTTTGAAGCAACTTTTTAGGCGGGCAGTGTCAACATTTGGCGATTCTGGGGTCGGTTGCAACAGGCATATTGCGCCTTGTATTGTATTATATTTCGCACATTGACCACCTGTCGGTCTATTGAAAACAACGACAAGTTTGCTTCGAGCAGACACCGGAAGTCGTTATGGAGCAGTCGTAAGAACAAGGCCCGAATCATCGTCAGTAGTGGCGGTGACAAGGTTTAAACAGCAGCTATTCGACACGTCTTCGAAGGATACCGCCATATTGGTTCACTGCACACTGTAGTTTACACCTATACAAGAGATATATCAACAGGAAGGTAGTACCACCAACACATTAGAAGAGGAACGGAGCACCTATTTGCATGTTTTGCTTCAACCCGCACGGTGGTGTATTGGGTATTAGGTCATGGCCATCCTTTAACCACTGTTTTAAAAAAAATTATACAACCTGTTGTATAAATAAATGTAACACTAATGGCCGACTAAGTTTGGACCCCTTTGCCTCCAGCGAGATCCTAGATGCCCCCACTGAACTCGCGCACCAAACGTCTCTTCCAGCAAACATACGTGATAGTAGTGAGACGCAGCCTTCCATGAAGTGCTATACACCGAGTTTACATACGTTGAACAGCCAATCCGACCGAACAGGACATTATACTGTTATTAAACGACATCACATTGACAAATGAAACACCACCTGTTAATAAAATATAACCCCAATATGTATGTGGCGTATCCACTGACCTGTTGGTTGGGTCGGCGGACACACCCCTCGGTTGACCGGCGCTGGACATGAGTATCCGGTGGTAGCGACCGTCCAGTCTCGACACCATGATGTGTCCCAGTGTCGCGTCTGTCCAATACACGTTGCCGCTCAGCCAGTCGACGGATAGACCTGTGACACGAAACAGGCCGTGTAACGATGATGGTGACAGCGGCAACGACAAAGAGAGCGACAGGTGGAACAGGTATCGTGACAGTGGCGGTGGCAGTGACAATGAAAGTGATGGTGACAGTGGCGGTGACAGTGATCGTAACAGTGGCGGTGACTGTGACAGTAGCAGTGAGAGTGGCGGTGACAGTGACGATGACAGTGATGGTGACAGTGGCGGTGGCGGTGACGGTGGCGGTGACAGTGGCGGTGACGGTGACGGTGACGGTGGCGGTGGCGGTGACAGTGGCGGTGACGATGACGGTGGCGGTGACTGTGACGGTGATGGTGAGAGTGACCGTAACAGTGGCGGAGACAGTGGCGGTGACAGTGAAGCGTGACAATACTGGTAACAATGACGGTGACAGTGACGGCGACAGTGAAGCGTGATAGTAACGGTAACAGTGACGGTGACAGTGACGGTGGGGCAGTGACGGTAGTTGTAATGGAAGATGTAGCGACGGCAGGTGACAGGAAACGTCGTGTGGAAGGAAACGATGTTGGTTTTAATTATGGCTACCAATGTCATTGTCACCGTAGTGGTTATAGTCGTCATCATCGTCTTCGTAATTCGTTATTCGTGCCGTCGTCATCATCAATATCAATACTACCAGTGTTGTCATCATCGTCATTATCGTCATCGTTGTCACAATCGCCATCAACATCATCATCGTTACCTTCACCATTGCCAACAACACCATCACCGTCATCACCGTCACCATTGCTATTATAAGAGATAATTGTTGTTTACGTTGTAATGGTGTTCGCAATTTAAAAGTTTGAATATATTTAAAATATATCATGTTAACTATGTCAACAAACAGGCCAAAATTCGACAACTTCTTTCATTTTCGTCTCCAGGAAATTATCACGCAAGGTGCTCTCATCACACATAATGTCCTCATGCGGAAGGGATTGTCCAGTCACCCAGCCACCGGCAAGAAATTGTAACATGTGCACACCAGAAGTGATGCAGTCTTCAGATATCACTGTACAAAAAAATAAGTTTAATAATTAATACCAGTAAATGTTACTCCAAAGCCATGTTGAAGTCACTGTCACCTCATTGGTATGACACGCACAACGAGGTTACGTAGTATTCCGACAACCACTCACCTTCCACTTGTCGTGTGCCGACCGTGTGCTCGGTCCATGTGCCGACATCCGGGTCTCCCCGGTAGATGACGTCACGGTCAGTGTCGGAGAAGTACAATAGACGGCGTTCGAAGTGGAAGCCGAGTGCCTGGACGGTGTTCATCTTATCGATAACGCGACGTTCGTTCGTCAGTCGGGGTATCCGGTCGTCGATCGTGACGTCGGCAGACAAGATGGCGTCACCCACGCTGTAGATGTAGCGAGGCTTGCTCTCTGACATCGGAGATAATAACGTTTTGTTTAAGTGGACAACAGTACTTGTTTAATCGTTGCTTGTATTGCTTGTCAAATACACTATGTAGTGTGTTCTTAACATAACTCAATATGACTGACGTGATTGTTTATTTATATTCATACGGAAGACAAAAACGAATGTAACTAATGCACCATCTATTTTGTAAGTTGACATTTCTGAAGGTAAACATGTTGCCGTCGTTGATTGTGTATTTTCAGACAGCACGAGAGACTCACCTATACATGATTTGCCATCCATGTCGAGGTAGTATCCTTCTACGCAGCCGCAGACCCCTTTATCATGTCCCGTGTTTAAACACAGTTGTTCGCATTCTTTGTCAACGCACTCTGCAAAGACCAACGACCACACTGTACTTTTTTGTGACATTTGTAACGATCTACTCCAATGACCGGAAAATGACTAACACAACTTAATTATTAGGTCTTAATAATTAAGTTGTGTTAGTCATTTTCCGGTCTCGAACTTCGGTTCAACTTCTTCATTTGTCGCAAAAGGTCTTTCATTAGACTGTACGCATGCGTTTTTTACGACACAAAAGATTGTTTGACTTTAGTTTTCAGATTGAGCTTTTGAAAATAAAACAAAGCATTTTGCATAACTATAATTTATTATTTGTGGTTTCTCTCATGATGTCAGCGGGGTTATGATTATTACATTTCGCTTGGTTCGTATGGCAGGAGACCTTTCAATGTATGTCTACCGTGAACACCTGTTTTGAGTTTATACCTTTATTTATACAAATTCAGTTTTAACATATCTTTGAAATTTGAATCCGCATTTTTGGCGGACTCTTTTTCTAGTAACGTACATTTTGACACTTGAGAGAATGGAGTTTGTTTTGGAAGTATATTGTCATTCATACGAGCCACGAGCCCTTTTCACTTCAGTTTATTTGCCCATCAAGCTGTTCCCTGTTCGTGAATAATATCATAAACAATAATGTAATTAAACATTTCATACGGCCCACGTATGATGGACAAATTACATATAACTCACCGATCGAATTTTCTCCTCCGGGCACTTTAAAAAGTCATAATTTATTGCTGGGTAAACCGATTGGTGAAGGGGGTGTGAGTGAGTAAACCGGGTAGATACGGGCCTACATATATCAGCCCGACGGACATAAAAAAGACGATCGAGGGAATTTGTGAGGACTAATTCAAGAACCCATCAACAGTCGGCGTGGGAATAGGAAACGAACACACCACATCAATTGTAAGAGATACTACTACCTAACTAATCGCTGTTCTACGACGTTACAATGTTATCTTTCCGGCAAGACCATCGTTAAGAGACAACACAGGGGAATGCACACGCTGCACACACAAAGATGTGTTACACAATGACGTGGCAATATTGTCGCTCCCACAGATGTTTTGTCGTCAGTAATACCTCTCCGAAAGGTTTATACAAATTTCCCAAAGGGCAGGGATATCGAATGTGATAATGGCCGCTGTTGTCATAGTATTTCAATTGTGCAACACGTGCGTCAGTAGAAAGTGATACCGAGAGACGAGAGTACGCATTGTTCCGCACTATTTGGTATCTTCCGTTTGTCAGGAAATCAGTCATCCAGGGTTCACACATACACTTAACGGCGTCGCATTTCGTGTATTTCAAAGTATGCGAAGACAAGGAAGTGTTCATCCTAGCCCTGTTTATGCCTAGTAGTGGCTTAACGGAGGTCAATGCATTGGAATATTCCTGTTGTGTTTAAGACACCACATCAGATTGAAAAAAATGACGATTGCAAAATGGTTGTTTCTAAACAATAACGGAAGAAATAAAATGCTCCCTTTTATATTTGATAATTTTCCAGAAACGATTATTTCCGCAAAGTATGTTTCCAGTTGCGTGTGTAGTTTGGAACGGGAGCATCCAAAATCAAAACGTACCATTGATGCGACCTACTTTGTAACATGCTTACGCTGCGTGCCAAGAAACTGGAATTCAATGGGCAATTCAGTTAACTAGATTGCTGCCAAAGCAGTAAGCTCCATATATCACGTAAACAAGGAAGCCATTGATTTATTGGGCCCATCACTTAGTGTTTTACGTGTGGACGGCTCTTATCAAACATTGCATCAGACGTGACAGTGAAGATGCTAACACGCCATTATGTTTCCGTGAAGGAAGACAGTCGCAGCATGAATCTCAAACTTGGACACCTGAGGCTGAAGGGGTCAGGACACTGTTAGACTTCCTGCTTGCTTACGAAAAAAAGTGCAATGTGTTTTTGAGAAATGATTTTTTACCAAATTAAATGCTCTGATATAAGTGCATTTGAGTAGTAAGATTCGCCGGTGTGATTGTAGAAGCTGTTGACAGTACAATGTTGCATTTTTAGCTGATTTTACTACGCGGAAGGGTATTTGGCAGCAATTTGGCTAGTTGACCCTTTAGCCGGATTACTGTAGGCATCCATAAATATTGACGGGTGCCACACATACAGGCATTTTTGCGAGTGCTAGAAATATTAGATTTTGACTAAACTCGACCGGCATGTCAATGAGATAATAATAACAGCAGGTGAGAAGTTTAAGAAATTGTGTAGGTCAGGTTTTCTTATAATCACACAAAACGTTAACATGGTCGCCAATGGGAAAACTAACAGTGTGCTGAGACCTGAAGGCAACGGGACAATGGATCACCTAAATGGGGACCTGGCAAAACACTTTTGAAGCAGAACTCCGTGAGCTGGTCTGGACGTTGCGGCGTGAGCTGGTCTGGACGTTGCGGAACATAGTCAAACAGGTTGCCAAAGACAGCGCGAACTGGACAAGGAGCATTGCTGCCATATGTGCCACCAGACCCAAAGAGAATAGTTAAGGGAGTAATGGTAAGATATTTCCACCAAGAGAGCTGAGGAACAACAAAGCGAAACATCGACATAGTCAACACGAGTACACAATACATTGTTGTGCGTTATGTTTCGTTTGAATCAGCCACTTTTAATTTCCACATCCATTTGTAATAATTATTTTACTTCAACCCGGCAGGCATAATTTGTTAGTTTGATTTGATGGGGTATGTCACTAACAGTTGCGTCACGTTATACCATATAATAATATACCGCGTCGACGTGTAATGAGTGGCGGGTCAGTGATAACGGTGTCTCCACACGTGCTGTCGTTTGTAACGTATATTAGTAATTCCGGCCAAGTAATAGCAACACATCAACCCTATTGGACAGTGCAGTCGCATACGAGGCACGTCTTCAACAGCCATGTTCGCCTCATTTCGCCACAGGCGCCACATATCACTGTGTAAACCAAAACAAATTTCCACGCACGACAGTAAGTTTGTTTTCCCGTCATTAGTGCTGACACAATGGGTTGAGTCTTTCTTTGATCTGTTCGTTCCGATGACTCGGATTCCCTTTGAACAGAACCACAAGTACAGATGTTGCGTAGTTTAAAAGTATTGCATAATCTTGATGTTCGTAATTTAAGTAGAAACTTGGTATTTAACGTGGTGTAAAAAAATTAAAAAGTAGTCAAGCAGAAGTACTTTGTTTAAAATACCATAATTAAGGGTTGTTGCGGCAACACCCAGAGGCATGGCTTTGTGACAGTGCAGGTCGTTGCTTTGGGGCGCTGGAGTCGATGGTTGCGAAGGGATGTCGACTTTCTACATTGTGATTTAAAGGCACGACCTGTATGTGGCGGGAGATCCCCGCAAACAGATGCTGTGATAAGACCTAGCGTCCTAAAATGGCCGCCGGCACGACGCCGTGACGCCACACAAACGATCCCGCGAGATAAAACAAGTATCACTTTAAAACGTCGTGCACATGATCGCAGGGGCTTACTCGTCGATTCTGTAAAGTTTGATGCTAGGTTGTCGAACGAACGCTCGCTTTTGTTTGATCTAGTGTCTAGTCGTTTGCTTGACGCGGGATTGGGTTGTACGATTTAATTACCGCAGAGGTTTTGTAAATGATGAACCATTAACAATATGTTTAATGCACTTACTTCGAATCTATGCCCTACAAAATAATAAAATGGGTTACTTCTAAACTAAGATTTAATGAAACCAAGGAAACTCGTTTGTGACATCAAAAACGATCCATTCCCATTGGACTTTCAGTGTGACACCAGACGCCTGCATATTGCGCCCACTGCCAGAAGAGGTATGAGATTCAATGATACATTTGATTGTATTACATAAATATCAACATAAATACAGTCTGCTACGACATTAATTTTTTTTCATAGTATTAAATTACCGATTCGATGGTTAAGTCAAACCACTTATCATGGTTTGTAACTATACGCGGAGCGGTAAGAACATAACAAAGCTTACAAAGACGCGAGAAGATCTCACGATGGATACGACTGACAACAAATACGGTTTTGGTGCGGTGCCATCAAAAGGACGAAATAATTAGCACTTGTTTTTTTAATATAAATTGTTGTACTCGTTAAACGCAGCCAAGATGGTATCAATGTTTCATCAAACATGGCGTCAGCCAGACATACCCGTTAATCCCCATGTGTATTTAGAGATCCATGGAGTCGTTTGTCTGGTGGTAGTGCTTATCCACACTCTGAAACCGCGGCTCCACTCATTTGATCACTACCGCCACATGGTTATATATTCAAAATGGACGGATAGCGTAGTGGTATAAACGATTGGTAGGCTGGTCAAGACCATTGTTTATGACGACTGACGTCATTGTTGCCATGCACACGAGTAATGTACGTAACATCGTTTCTAACAAAACGAACTTAAATTTGCAATAAAAACTTGTTACACAATATGTTTAGCAATAAATGCACGTTTGTGTCCAATTTTTTTCAAACGTCTACGTTTTTGCTCGATTTGTATCAGTTATGTTACATTCCCGCCAAACGTAACATAAATGTTCTTGCGTCACAAACGACGCGTAAGCGCTGCGCCTATATCGCACATTGACCTATATTATCGTTTATTTAGGGCAAGCAAAATGGCGGACAATGGCTTCACGTAATCACAGGCGCTTCCTATACTGCCCATATTATCTAGGTCAGTGACTGTGACAGCGGTGATATATATGATCAATGTCCACGCATGGGGTTAGGTTGGTGTTTACCGTGCTTCACCGGAGTTGTGTTGGAGTCAATAATGATGACGTCATGAATGTCGGCATCGATGTCCCGTTTGATGATCCGCACTCCGGTCGTTTTATCATGCACATCCAACGTCAGTGTCACATCAGTCGCCACAAAGATGTAATCCTGGTAACGAAAACATGTTTATTTTAGATATGTCATTCCGTTACCTCCACTTAAGAATAAACTTGTGTCAACAGAAACCGGGATCAGAACCGTTGCAGCAACTTCCGGACTACATTGTTACACGGCAATTAAACACGGAACAAGAGTTATTAGTTGTGCACTAGCAACGTACATGTTGGTTTAATTGTTTGATGAAATGAAAATTATGTATGACAGTTGTCATACTTTTAATGTTAAAAGAAAACATGCACGCACGCATTCAGGACCGAAAAGATCGTCATCCATACTGCAACCCGCAGATAGCAAATAAACAAGACAGCCTGCGATTTATCGAGGCTCGAGCAGTTCGTTTTATCTATGCGCAACCCATCGTTTTGAGATATTTGTGGATTATGTTTTTAAAGTTGCTTTCATTATATAAGTACAAATTTCTGGTCAAAATGACTCGTCTTGCTCCTTACACTGTGTCGTTTTCCTCAAAAACAAGATAAACTCTTTTCACATAAGTTCAAATAAAACAGCACCAAAGACGAAAAACTATTTCGCATGCCTACGGCTTGTGTCGTTGATAACAATAGTCCTACTAAATCTGAGTACCTTTTTTTAAAATATAATAAACTGGCGTAATGTTTTTAAAAGCATACGTTTTTGAATAGCAAATAAAATGTCAAAGTGACACATATGACAGCGCGTCAAATGTGTAAAGATTGTTCATGATGGACATACATGGTCTTAAAAACAGCTGAAATGGTAGTTTTACTAAGAACGGCTACAACGTCGATATCTCGTGAAGACGCAGCGACGCACCTTGGATGTTGCTATTCCGAGGTAAGTCCGGGATGCTCCGCCGTTAAAGTGTATTTTTCGTTCAGTTCCACTGTACGAGGAGCTCTCGATGGTCCCTTGCTCACGGTCCACCCAGTAGAGCCGCTTCTCCCGTAAATCGGCGGTCACGCCACGCGGACCTTTCGTCGTCACGATGACCTGTCTCCGTTCTCCGGCCAGCGTTGACCGTTCGATGCGTTTCTTCATAGGGTCGACCCAAAACAGCAACCTTAAACAGGAAAAACACATTTATCATTCTACAATTATGATTTTGCCAACGACATGGGAGATAATGATGACGAAAATTGTGATTGTAATAGTTCTTGTTGTCGTTGTTGTCGTTGTTGTTGTTGATTGCTTTGTCACGGGTCACATGTAAGTTTGTTGTTCTTGTGCAGTATTGTATCCAGTTCTTAGGACTGCTCAGAGCGCATTACGTTTCATCCCTGGCTGTCTTGTTCATTCAAGCAGCATCTACTTCTCTGGGATACGTTGTTGTATTATGAGACATACAGAAGATCGCGATTAATTAAGAGTCTAAATTGAATCAAATACGTATCACCGGCGTGGAACTTAGGTTGAGAACACCGAACTGGATAACGATGGGTTGAGATTCATTGACCAATTACTGAAGCTTTACAAAGATACACTAGGGCGGTCATGATATTAGAATATGCACGTTCATTAAAATGTGTAACCAGATTGTGTTACTAAATCTGGTAAGATGTTATAATAAAAACAATCAATGATGAAAGTGGGAACCATAACTGTGTCAATCGAAGTTAGAAACACTTTGAACGTTTTGAAACTAGGTTCAAAACATTGCCATTGTGTTTTAGGCGGTGAATGTTTAAAAATAGGTTCCTACTACATGGACAATACAACGATTTGTGCCTCACCGTC
>CM034535.1:61922720-61948890 GCA_020002185.1 Paraescarpia echinospica
CAAACTCAACCGATGGTGTGGCGGGCAAAGTCGGCCATACATCAGCATGTTATTGTCACGTAACAAATTAAACCAGTAGGATGTCTTTCGTTGTCTTATGTTCCACTGATTTATAGTGGTCCCCTGTGGTACGGTTGATTGTTGACGGGTATCTAACTGTCTAATTGAGGACAAAGGTAGTCCGTACGGTGGACAAACATTCGGGGGGTGACTAGTGAACCTCGGACCATAAACGCCATTGAAACTGTGTTCTCTCTTGCCATGTGTCAACGTTTCACGGTCATTAAAACGTCAAAATATATACTTAGAGAGAGAGAGAGAGAGAGAGAGAGAGAGAGAGAGAGAGAGAGAGAGAGAGAGAGAGAGAGAGAGAGAGAGAGAGAGCGCGCGCGCGAGAGAGAGAGAGAGAGAGAGAGAGAGAGAGAGAGAGAGAGAGAGAGAGAGAGAGAGAGAGAGAGAGAGAGAGAGAGAGAGAGAGAGAGAGAGAGGGAGAACCATGTCAGTGTAAGTACAGTCGTATGACAACAGCGTTCGTTTTCTTGCGGTAAATGCATTTGAACATAAATTTAGTGTCAATGTTCACAGTTTAGTGAAAATAAACGACGATGACAACGATTATGACGATGATGATTGTTATGATGACGGCGATGACGATGATGACGACGACGAATATGATGATAATAATAATAATGGTGATGATGATGGTGATGATGAGGCGGACGACGACGACGGCAGTGATGACGATGATGACGATGATAACAATAATTATAATAATCATGGCGATGATGATAAACAGGTGCGCAACCAGATACATTCCGCCCAGCCGACGGAACGACCCAAGTGATACAGGGCACAGTTCAAAGTTAAGCCTCCGTCTTTGAAACGAGACGTGCTTGTTAAACCAACAACCGTTTATTTCCCCGAGGCTACATCGACGACGTGTGAAACAACGACCATTTTAAGACACGTCAAATAAAGATGATAGCCTTTGGACACTCGTTGTTCTCTCGTTAAATTGTTGGTGAAGCTATTAGTGACTCCCGGTTGTGCACATAAATCTTCGCGTCTACTGTTAATACTTGAATAGATCTATTGGTGCCATTGTGCTGTTGCGCTATTTGGCTATTGCGCTATTTGGCTATTGCGCTATTGCGCTATTGGGCTGTTGCGCCAGTTGGCTATTTGGTCATTGATCTGCAACGACAACGTTAACGTAACTCAAGCACATTAGGACGCGAAACAATTCCTGATTCAATCGATGCGCATGGTTAAGTTCAATAATCCTTATTCGTTTTTGTAATACACTTGTGTCGCATTACATGGTTATTGGCTTTATTTTTCTTAATTTGTGAAGTCTACACAGGTCTTTCACAAGCGCACGCATACACGTACGCGCACGCACGTACACACACGTACGCAGGATATGATTGATTTGATGATTAATCGATATTTCTGAAATATTTTTGCCATGACATCAGCTTCCTGAATCCTGATCGATTGTCGCTCCAGTCTTAGGCAATGTCATCAACGACAAATCGTGCTTTGCGGTGACAGAAAGAAATCCAGAAATAGACTTGGCAAGGTAACGACACGGACCGCGTCCTGTGTCAGTGATTAATACGTTTAAGCACAACTGTGTTGGGTGCAATTCCTAACAATGATTTATCATTACGATCAGTTTCAATCTTCGATAACCCAATTATGTTGGCACAATATCGCAAAACCACCCAGATCTGCTGCGGTCAATTACATACCCGTAAGCACCATCTGGTTTGCTTAATAATTTAAAATGCGCTGTTGATTTGTCGTTTACGTAAACATTGAGTACAGGCTAAATGTGTCCTGGTTTTGTACCAATATTCCACAACGCAAATGCAGATACGTAAAGCTCTGCGCTGACGCGTTCATCCAAGAGTATTATGGTTTCCGCTTACCCCATTCAGATAACCCGTCCTTGACAACACAGCTTTAGTCTACGTTAACAAAAAATCCGCAATGCGTTGGCATATCTATGGCAGAGTTCCACACACGACTCTTTGTAACGTTTCTTTCGTTCGTCTTCTTTGCCTCTCCATCTCGCAGTATCACTGTTACAACCACACCCGGTACCTTGTCTTGCGGCCGCCGTCCTTGTGCGTTTTTCATCATTTCCATCGCGTGCCTATGTTGGTTCTGTTTTTGCCGTATTATTTTCACTATATTTTTGTCAAAGAGACAACCGGTCGACTATTAACTTCCTCTTTCAAGACATCTCTGGTGGCCAACACATTTCTTTCTCCGCTTGTGCCATTCCTTGTTTTTTATCAAGATCAGTGGCTGAAACCTGTTTCTCCCAGGACGTCCGGATAAACTGGTGGAAAGAAGTTACTCCCGGGAAAAACGAATGTTGTAGAATTTAAAGTGCGCCAAGTTGAGAAAATTGTGGTCATGCTCGCATGATGACGGGAGTTGTTCCTTGATACTCGTATCATCCGGAATTTTACTGGGTAGAGATGCTCGCAAAATTCGTACAGTGAAGGGTGATTGGGACGAAGTCTTTGGCAATCCTTATTGTACACATTAATTTATTTACTCTAATGTTGTGTTAACTTGCTAACTACATATTTCAATGTGACCGGTTAGGGAAGACTTCTTTGCAAAACAAGGTTATTAAAATCTCGTTACACACCTACACTGTTTATCTCGATGGCTTAAAAAACGAACATTCTTGAAACACAATAGCGTGCAACTTCGTGTCAAACACCGATGGTCAGACGGGTAAACTATCTGGTGGCTATCTGTTAAATTGCTCTTATTCCAAATTGAATACCAAGTACTCTTTTCAATATGGTTGATACCAAATAATCAGTTGTTCTCATTTGCCATGGTCGAAAGGAATAAACATATATCAGATACATTACAGATCGAACTTCGGTCTGATCTGGTCTAGTGGTCAATTTGGCTCGTCAATGGCCATCATTGTGATGAAACGTCCTTTCGGAATTTCAAATCGGGGCCACAGAAGTAGGTTAGAGCGCCTCGTTGAAAGAAAAACTTATATAATCGATGCTGTTTGGCGTTGTGGCTACTCAAATAATTGTCACCTACACCACAACGGTATGCGGTATCAAGTAGGCCTCCCACTCCATCGTAGACACGAACACGTAATGCCACCCGTAATAACACAGGCCTCCCACTCCATCGTAGACACGAACACGTAATGCCACCCGTAATAACACAGGCCTCCCACTCCATCGTAGACACGAACACGTAATGCCACCCGTAATAACACAGTTAGCGGACGGATTCGACCCAGAATTGAAATGTTAATACATAAATAAATAACATAACATTTCGTACATCCACTGTGCAGAGGTCGGCGTACAAGGGGCATCAATCGGGCATGATTCTCACGTGAAGAAAATAATAAAAGAAAATGTGTTGTTCGCGTGCGGCTATAATTAGAGTTGTTTGCTTGTGTATAGAAATAAACCGTTGTTAACATCGATATGATTAGAAGAGGCACAAGCACCTCACAATGCTAGCAGATACCACCAGAATATGATCTGATTATGATGAGTGCCGTATTTTGAAGCCGCAATTGTGAAAACTAGATTTTACGAATGTAGATTGTTTGTGTTGGAGACGCCACATTGTACTGGTCGCTCGCGGCCATAACTCATCCCCTAGCACATTTATCAATGACAGATATATGTGACAAACTCACTCTTTGACACAGTGCCGAATGCATTATCCGGTGAATCTGCAGTTACGGACACTTAATCGCCGTCGACTGTCACGGCCGGTGGCGTTTTGATAGGTTACACGCCAAATCGCTGCCACGGGTAGTATTTCGAGCGCCATAATATCGGGTATCTAGCGTAATTACACCTCACATACTAAAACACAGTGCTGGTTTGCGTGTGGCTGACGAACCGTGACGAACATTGCCTCGACGGGACACACTGAATGGACATCATTGATATCAACAACATTATTACCTTTACATGTCACACCTTGTGGGTTGACATTTTTACTTGTGAATTGAAATTCCGTATAAACTCGTATAATGTTTTGCTACATTAACCGATTTGTAGCATTCGTGTTCCGATTGAGAGTCGCTAAGGCAATTCATTGTTGTCTGCCCTCCTGTCCCTTTGCTCTACATGGTGAGGGTCATGTATACAGTATAGTCCACCCACTCGTTCTGTTCTTTCATTCCACAGTTTCCTCTCAGCAGACCCCTCTCTCCAACTTTCATCCTCTCCCGATCTTCTCATATCCCGCCTCACGCAGTCCTCCCATCTCAGCTGTGGCCATCACATAAAACGGGATAGGGCTGCATCTCTCCCAGAATGCAACAAACACGTATTGTATACGTCATATCCCAACATCGTGGCAACTTTCACGGTGTATTGTTTGTTTTACTTCTTGATTGATTACGTCATGATTAATTGACGCAGCAGCGGACATTATATTGTTGTCGTATGCGTAAGCGTTTCAACTTCACAGCAACACTTAAAGACGAGTTTAATAAACGTCTTTCTGATGACGTTGAAGAAGTAGGCAGTTAAGCCCCTGTCACAAAATGGATAATTACAACAAAAAAGCTACTTGTATAATTTCATTTTTAAAATATACTTTGATATATTTTGCAGCTGCAAAGCCTGCTCCGTTTCACCGGAAGGTGGAGCCGCATACAACTTCCTGTCAACCATTCAGTCCGATCAACGTAACAGGACAAAACGCGAGAGAACGAAGAAACTACCAGTTGTCGTATTTAAAACCGCACGATACTCTTGTCCCTACGTCACATTGTGTTCCATATTGACACGTATGCTACCGCAATTGTAGCATGATGTACTTGTGCACATTCACCCATGTGGATGTATTTCAGACAATAATATATCGTCTTACATCTGTTTATGTGATTACTGGGGACAACGTGACAGTTGGACGGTTAAGTTACAATTCGACTCGGGAGTGAGGCGAGTTGGTTATGGTCCATCTTTGCAGTGGCACGTGCTGGTTATGGTCCGAATTTACAGAGGGACCGGTTGGTCATGGTCCTATTTAGCGATTGGACAATTTGGTTATAATCCGATTTGGCAACGAGATGTGTTGACGGGGTCAAAAATTACAAATTTAGCTACTGACACGTACACTGAGGTTCGCCGATGAAGCTGATATGAAATATACGAGCGACTGCAAATTTTGGAAACGATTGACTCACCTAATCGGCATGTGCCATCAAAAATAAACCACTAATTTAGTATAATTACATTCCTAAGTTGTGTTATTGAACACCACACATTCTTGAATTCGGAGAATGCAGTATAAAATGGGTAAGTGCATTGTGGAAAACATGCGTTATAGAAAACACACATTGGTTCTACAGTAGAATACAAGGACGGCGTGAACTGGTGGACCTAGCGGTTGTTTACACGCTGACAAGCAAGGTTAGGTTGGGTGGGCCTATGAATCTGATATCGGCGCGAAGAAAGCACTGGCGACAATGCGCTATGCACCAATTGACCATCCTATGTCCACTCGCTATTCTAACACACGATTTTCTCGATCGGGTACGCTGACCGCGTACAGTGCAGCCGACAAATTGGCACCAAGTCCTTTCTTGTTGTGTCTAAGCTGTCGAGATTTCAGAGATATAAATATGACATACACCTATCTTGAGTGTTAACACCGAGGAGTGGCGTATATGTCTGCCATCATAGCCGTCAGCGAGATCGTCCAGCATACTAACACCTAGAGGCGCCTGCTGCTTTTGAATTACATTATTTTGCAAGTTGAATATGACGACCCGACAGCATTCACATTAGTCGTTCCCTATGTCGCTATGTATGCTATGTCTGTGGCATACATATCAGTTGTACTTGGCCGCTGACCGAATGTTTACGACCTTATTATTTTGCGCTCACACGCGATCTGTACGTAGGTGTTATAGAGGAAGTTCTAATAAAGGACACTTCACTGCAGGACAACATATTGAAACGCAGAACGATTATTCTACACGTATAAATAGAAGAAAGTGTTTTTTTTGTGGAGATGATCGTGTACGTAGGTCCACGTACAGCTGTATATGTACGTACTTGTGTGCTTGTTTACGGGGGTATAACCGCATACCGATTCCGACGCCAACGATGGATCCCCTTAATCCTATTTTAGATACAGAAATGAATTCCACACAAATGCGTCGAGTCTGGCTACGGTGTTTCTGTAGTTCAGCAAGATGAAATTGAGCGCAGGTCACTCGGTGCGTTGCAGAAGCTAATAGACCATTACAACAACCTCCCGTGCGACATTCAGACATGGTCTTTGTGAGCGTCTGTTCCAGTCAACGGTTAATAAACCACCAAAAAAACCGAATCTCAGCGCGAATTCTTTTGAGAAAAAAACATCAACGCCGACCGCGGGCTGACGCTCGTCAACATCTACCGCAGAACACAAGGAAGAGAATGTCACTAGACATCGATGGATTTACTGCAGGCCTATTATTATGCTCGTCAATGGTATACCGTTTCCTTCTAGTCAATGTTTCAACTTCATTCAAACCTTGTTTGGAGGAGAGCCACAAATTTATCAGTTTTGATCTTGCGATTTTCTTTGTGTTTGATTTTAAATAGCTGGTTTAATATCAGATAGGCAAACGTCAAAGTTAATCATTGCAGGAACCGCCGTAGACAGGAGGCCTTGAGGCCCCGGGAGTTTGTGTTGATTGGCTGCGTCGCAGGACAATACCTTCGAGCAATACCTATGGGTCTTATCGCACCTGGACTTGGACTATTCGCGTTTTCGTAATATGCACCCAGGTTGATTCGTTGGAGATAGGGTCGGTTGTATTGTTCTGATAGCTTCGTGGAGTCCATTTGGAAATCAGAGCATGATGAATCATTTGCGGTTATCGGGAGATCGAATCCAGGTTGTTTGCACTTGCGCGATCACAACTGATAAACCGAATGAATTGGAATTTAATATAAAAAAGATAGTCACCATTACTACATTCGGGAGAATTCAATGAACATTAGATCTGTATCATTGCACCTTCGTTGATCATATACGTAGCTCGGATAAATATTATATGGACTTTCACGCTGTCATGCCCCAATACATGGGCCTGGTTAGGCCACTGACTGATCATTTGATGAGCATTGGTGTTGTTATCTTGGTCGCGTGTGCGTAGAGTCCAATGGTATCAGTTGAATGTTGATCTTGGCTAAGTGTTGGGTGATCTGTTCTCCTGCTTGTATGTAGAATGTTTGTGTTGTCGGTTGACCGAAGTGTTCCTAAGCTGGTATCTTGTCTGCAAGTGGTGCTGTTTCAGGCGTGAGTGGTGTGATTTCTTGCCAGTTTGTAGAACGTAGGTGTTGTTATCGTGACTCGTGGTCAAATGTTGTGTCTAAAATCTTCCACTGTCTGTTTGTCTTGTAGAGGTGGTGTTGTCGTTGTTGAGTGACGTAAACATTCTTTGATGTCTCTTCCGTGGAATGTCAGCATTATTATCATTGTAGTCGATTAAAGCATGCGGTTTTCAATTGATTGTTTATGAAACATGTGTTATTATTGTCCCCAACTAATGCGTGGGAGACTCTATAAGTCCTCTCAGAAATGTTGTTGTTATTGTTAACTGTTGCGTTAACTTAAACGCCGTCGAGAATCGGGCCAGACAGATTTTTAAAGGCGGCATTCTTGAATTGGTGGCGATGACTCATACCTATCTCTGGCTACGCTTCAGACATGTTCGCACCAACCGGTTCTTTCTTCGCCTTCTGCGCCATTCACAAGAGCACATATGCTCAGGGCGCCAACGACGGACGCATTTAGCGTGCATTGACTTAAAGCGCCATTAACGTCTAAATGAAATTGATATAGAGGATGGATGGAAGGCTGGTTGCGTAAGACAACCTTTTCACCCGCGAACGCGTTGACACTCGGCATGAGAATGGAAAAGAGGGTAAACAGCCTTTGTGAATAGTACAATATTACTTAGGCGTCGAATAGGTTCCCTCTATTGCTTTGGGATAAATGACGACATCTGATCAAGACTTAAAGTTGACGAACCGGGAAATGTGGGTCAATGCAGGTAATAAAAGAAAAATAGCCGATTGCAAATTGTGTGTTTTGTGTGCGTGCGTCCGTGCGTGCGTGCGTGTGTGCGTGCGTGGGTGCATGCATGCATGCGTGCGTGCGTGAGTGCGATCGAGCGTATCAACTGTAGTTGATTCAGCGTTTCTCAAGTACATAATAAATTAAGGAGCTGGAAAACGCCATTGTGAGGTGTCGCCAATACCGAGTGGGCAAACTGATACTGTGATCCTTTGTCCGTGGTGAATAAGAAATCCGAGGCCTGGGCGGATGAACTATCACAGAGACTACAGTCACACGCACTCCGGATAAACCACACGTTTGTGGGTACGACTAAAGACCACAGTTCTGTGTCCTGTCACGTTTGAAATGCAGAACAGCGTTATGCATTACATGTACAAACGACGCCTCGCACATGTTTCAGCGACAATATAGTTACACTGAGTCGTTGAATAGGACCAACAATTTGGCTTCCTGGTCGGCCATTGAGAACGCTCATAGATTCCCCCTCCCCGGCGTGGGGTCCCTCGGAACGACGCAAAGCCGCTTTCGTTGCGTGCATATCGCCCGGTTATTAACGCTGGAGTGGTCTATAAATAACCGTCGTGTGGTCGATGATTGTTCGAACTGGTGAACGCCGTCTGGCACTGTGTGGAACGGTCAATATTATCGACAGCACGCGCGATTCCCGTAGTTCTGCATTTGCCTTATTATCCAACCATACTTCTGTCAGCAAAACGAGGGCGTCCCTACGTGCAATTCAATGTATGCACCGTCACGACTAAGCTGCCATCAATCGTGGCCAACAACAATTATTGCTATTTATAGTTTTGGTCATACGGCTACACTGCTGTATAGCTGTCTCTCGGTTCCGTATTTCGTGAAACGTTTTGCTACTCGCTACCTGCGCAATCGTTTCTCGTTTGACGTTTGTCGAGGCAATGGCGTGTGACGTAACACAAACGTGGTATTTATTGAAGACCCATCTAGCGGATGGTTTAGTTTTTAATAAATAGGGCATGAAGTAGAGTCATTAGAGGCTGTTTGCACAAAATGTTGGTTTGTTTTCACTTCTAATATTGAATTATCTCAACAACAAGAAACCTGCATCTGAGTTATGTGGTTTATCTACACTACGATTAATTCTAGAAATCAATAAAAAATATGAAAATCTAAATGCCAGGTAGGTTTGTAATTGATAACTTATGCACATATTTTCCAAGATAATGAACATGCAGTTGCATACCACGCTTTCTGTTGTGGTTATCTAACGACAAGCGAATAGCGCCGTGGCCTTGCGATGGAGTATCATTAATGTTATCAAAAAGCAGATTGATTGTGATGGTGTTAGGTAGATAACGCTTAAACAGATAACACTGATTGCTGACTGTATCTAATAAATGCCATCGATAGTAGAGGTTTATTTAAAAAGCGTCATTGGCGTTGCTTGTTCTGTACATATCCACGTTGTTTATGTAAGTGACAGTATTGCATTCCACTTGTTTGTCTAGTGAAAGGGATACACAACTAAGCTTTGATGAAGCTGTTGTGGCACGCATCATAACGCGTAGTTACATTATTAATGATCCCATCAAGACCCGTGACATTACACGCTCTAAGCACAATTACAATTTGGATTTTAGGTTAACAACACATTTTACTGTCGTACTACCGACAAACATGCAGTAGAATTTTCGTCAAATTTTACCGTTTTGTTTTCTACAAAACCGACATTGTTGGCACATCCTGTGAGTCAAAACGTATTTCTTGTGAGGTATAAACGTTTTCTACAATATGTAAACCGACATTTGTTACCTTTGCCGCGTCGGTTGTCGTGCCAGTGTATGAACCACTACATGTCTATTGATAAGACCCGATTCAAGAGGAGCCGGATATAACTTAGTATAATAAATAGGGCCACAAATGATTACTCCGCGGGCTTCGAGTGTAATATGTCGAGTCATTCGTGAATAAGTTGAACAACGTCTGTTTCCAAAAACTTCTGTCCTCTTTATTTTCGTTCTTACGTATAATTTATTTTGTATATTGTACGCATGACTTGATTTTGATTACTGACTTATCTTGAGTTTATATGTTCTTTCTACGTTATATGTTTGAAATAAATTGATCGATTGACTGACTGATTGAGCGAGACAAGCGTCGATTGCGATCACGACTTTAATTACGAGAATAGCGCACATGTCATTTCTGCGCGACCAATTTGAAATGTTATGATTAATTAAACGTCGTAATAACTGTTCGTCAATGACGTAACCGCCATTTGGCGGTCGAATGCAACCTGTCGTAGCGCTGTTGTCCGACTGGTCACCGTTCACGTTAATCAGACGTGACATCCGGACGGCCATTGAAGACCCGCTCAACTGCACTCACTTGTGGAGGAGACGCCCTGGCCATCGGTGCAGATTGTGCATTAAGCATACCTATTAGATAATGTTGAACAGATCGCCAGGCTCACAAAGCACAGGTACTACAGTTGCGATAAAATTCCGAAGGCATACACACTAATGATGTACACACGTATCCGAATCTTATCAGCACACCAATGACCTCTTTATAACACATCATTAGATGTGCGTACAAAACAACCGTGTCACGCTTCCTTGGTCACAGCGCTGATATCGGACATAGTTCGGTGTCCAGTTAAGTCCGAGGCAGGATACACAACAGGCCGTGTCTTTCAAGTAAGGCGGATTGAAAGTCTGGTTGTCCGGCAGTTCAGAGGTCGTAATACACCAATCGTCTATTGAAGCATACCCCAAGATAACCTCGTAACTTAAACAGCAGAGTAATGAACAGTGAGGTTCCGTGGTAAAGCCCTTCCAGTATCGCATTTCCCAGACAACCACTCGCAGGGAACACCGAAAAGGAACATAAAAAGAAGACGACCAACATAGGCCAGGTTGCAAGACCTTGTAGTCGATATGAAGATTCGAAGAGTTGCTATACGCAGAGTGAACTCACGGAAGTGACACAGGACACGATAAAGTGGACAACACTGGTTGGTTGTATACGTATGGCTTCAGTGAGCGAAGGCGCCTTAATAATCTTTGTAGGATAAACAGAAATCAGCTGAATGTTGGTCAAGATAGCTCGTAATACGTGGACTATAAAACTGTGATCGATATCCCGTTCAACGTAAGCGTTGATTCCCGATTTTGGCAACCGACAAGAAAGAACGGATGCGGATTAGAATGCAAACGTCTGGGTAGGTCATACGCTAATTGGGCCAAAAAAAATGTTTTCTATATGGGTGCCATAAAGTCAGCCGAAACGATAAATCACGAAACGTATCGGTCACAGTTATAAAACTATTACAGACACTTAGGACGTTCACCAGAAATAGCACAAGAACATCGATCAAGACCATTTAGCCGACAACAAAATGTTGATGTGTATATTTGATAGATCAAGATGCGCAGACATAGAGAAGAAGCTGACAATACTAATAGTCATGACGTAAATCTGTATGTACTTGCAGGCCGTAGGAGGTGCAACAATGCGGGCGTTGCTACGAAGTGATACTGATTCAGTTGGTAAATTAATCCTCCTGGTGAAACCGGCTTGAATCTTGTTATTTGTCACAACACTATGCACAATGCGAGGCAGAACAACGTGCGAATATTTGATATATGAAACGAGTTCATCTTGTACGTTGATGGGATAGTCACGCGGACAGTTACAAGTCCCCCTTTACACAAACTAGCAGCTTCTTTTGTCAATACAATAACATTTCCTGTGACATTTTAGTTTGCACGGGGCATAAGGTTTACCACCAGACGGGTGACTATTTGTAATAGCAAATTTGATTCTTTTCAAGGATTATCGTCCCCAAACTGTGATTGATCCCGCTAAAGTGTTTATACTTTAACGTGCAAGTCCTTATTTGTATCCATCATTGTTTCACCTGCTATACGGACGAAGTTGTAAGCACACGAACGAGGAACAATACCGGTTATGATATCGGACAAAACGCTTCGCGGTATATGTCTGTGTCGGTTAATCATACTTGAGAAATCACAGCTTACGTGACTGCGGATATTATATGAACATTTGTGTTTCCCTCAAGGGGTACGTGGAGATTATTGTTTAATCCGCAGCCATAAGGAACTGTTCATCGAACTCGCAGTCCGCCGTTACGCGGACCACACAATGATGACGACTGTGCATTAGTTTGGATGTATCAACATTGCTCAATGTATTCCGCTTCAGTGGAGAAGGAATGTTGTCTTGATATGCGAGTGGGATAAAGCCGGTTGTATGGTAAATATGAACATATGGATTAGCTTACGTCATGAGTTGTTGTGATTACCAATATAGCTCATGCATTCACGCGGTCAATATACACTCGGTCAATATAGCTCGTGTATTCACGCGGTCAAATACACGCCCGTTGGCACCCGTACCAGGCAGGCAGGCAGGCAGGCAGGCAGGCAGGCAGGCAGGCAGGCAGGCAGGCAGGCAGGCAGGCAGGCAGGCAGGCAGGCAGGCAGGCAGGCAGGCAGGCAGGCAGGCAGGCAGGCAGGCAGGCAGGCAGGCAGGCAGGCAGGCAGGCAGGCAGGCAGGCAGGCAGGCAGGCAGGCAGGCAGGCAGGCAGGCAGGCAGGCAGGCAGGCACTGGACTGGACTGACTGACTGACTGACTGACTGACTGACTGACTGACTGACTGACTGACTCTCTGTCATGCTGACTGGCTGGCCGATTAACTGACTCACTAATTTGTACTCCTTTGTTGTATATCTCACATTGTATTAGCTACTGTCTTATCTCTCCCCGGTCTACTAACGCACCCACTCATATATAAACACATACACACACGTACGCTCGCACAATCATACCCGCACGAACGCAAGCACGCTTCATGGGACTTCCTGAGACGGCGCCGGATTCTACCTTTGCCTTGTTCTTTGGATCAATTTATGTTAAGTTTAACTGTCACACAGATTCACCATCGGGACAGACGAAACGTGACATTCTCACATAGGTGCGGTTCGTGGCTGTGTGTCTATTGCAACCTGTTAGCATGCCTGGAATCGTTTGCTATTGAACATAACAATAACTTAACGGAGACGTCTGCCATAGTCCGTTGGCGCAAACGGACCGACGCGCTAGCACACGTTGCGTGTAGTTGATCTAAACGCACGGTCCATACCTCGCACATAACTCACACGAGCGCGTACGTAATCCACACCGTCCGCGCGCTACTCACGTGCACGACACATGCAAGGGCGTCAGCTTTTGTCGCGCCGACATAATGAACAGGAAAAACAAATTGTCGCGTCTGGCAAATTACAACACAAGGCCCCCGCTGATAATAACACTAGGCCAGACGTAACGCAGCCCCCTGTTTGTATATAAACAACAGACATCACAGTTGTCTACGGAATAACGCCGCGGAACTTCATACAACAATAGCACTCACCTGACGCAAACAGCGACAAAACGCAAGCGAACAGCAGCAGTATTCCTGTGTAATTGTAACGCATCTTCGCGGAATTCGTGACGCCAACGAAAAGGATAACGAAATTTATCTATAGCTGACTGAATGTGAGTTTATGGTAATCCGTCCCAGCCGCAATACACTCAACACCACGGAGGCTGTTCTTTCCCGTTGGTCACGGTTGACTTGTGTTTGCGCCGGTCGACGACGGTGGTTGCGGTAACGTGTGTGTACGTTGGGGTCCCGTTTTCTTTGATGGTAACGCACCGTCTTCTGACTGGCGCCCGTCCGACGCAGCTGCTTTATTTCGCCGGTCTCCTGCGTCACGTGATCGCTGCGAAAGTCACCGCGAATAAGCGGCCGCGCGGATCGTCGTCACGCGTGACTGCACACGGTCGCGTTAGCGCAAGAGACGCCGTATTGAGCAGCCAACGTCAGCGCAAGCTACACGTGAATGAAGCGGGCCTTTTCGGACATAACTTGGCCTAATATTGACGTTTCCTACTTCGTGCTATTCTTATGTATGTATATATGGACGCGTTGGAGAGGCGTTCCTATTTCGATTCTGCTACCGATAACCGACAGCGTCAGTTAGCCACACGTGCACATTTGATTAACACAATAAACAAGAATGGGAAGTTAAGATATAGGTAATAAAACCAACTTTCTCCCTATAAACTATTCTGCGGAAGTCGTCGTATCAGCTATGACGAAGACGAATTAATCATGTCTTCCTTCCCCTGCGTATCTGATTAGGGACTACACATTTCGAGGCAAACTTTGCAATAACACTATGTACGGAAAACTTCAACTGGCTTACATACGATTCCTTCAAGGGCAAAAAAATTAATAATAATTAATTAATTCTTAGAAATACAATTTCCTTCTAGAACACTTGTGTCTATCAAATCAAACACATAGAGGTTTGACCTATAAAGTAACGCGATTTGTCACTAATATACATTCAGGGAAATATGTCAACGCAATTATTTCCACTTACATTTGAGAAAACATAGTGATAGCAGCATGCTGTTTTATATGAGGTAAGTGGAAAATGTTGCAAGCAGAAATTTCTCTGAAACGATGCTGGTGAGAAATCGTATTACTTGATGTAGGTCACATTCCACATAAGATAACGCTAGAATAAGTATTGATTGGTTATAGAATGTAGTGTATGTACTAGCGTATACCCATTCATAGAGAAAAACTAAGCATTGCAATTAAATCTGTATGCGTATCTATTTCCACTTACATTTAGTAAAAACATTATAATGACATCATAATAATACTAATAACTGGAGCATTTATAAAGCGCCGTACCTCCAGGTTACCCTGTTCGAAGGCGCAGAAACAAAAAGAGTAAAAAGTCGAGATTGTATAAACATAAAAATATAGCACTAAAAATCCAATATCATAAAAACGCGGCACCAAATGTCCAATCAAACTATCATTAAGAAACTTATAAAAACATAAAAAAACAGCATTAGAAATTTAAGATTATAAACACATAGCATGGAATAAATAATCATATGCTATGCCATGTGAACATTGTCGCATACATACATTTCAATGAAGTGATATTGGTAAGAAAACAGATTACTTTATATGGGTCAATTTGATATTCATACCGTGGGTCAGACGCACCGTTCTACCTAAGATAACGCTACGACCAGACTACATTGGTTATATGTCATGTAGGCCTACGTGTTTACAATCGAGTGATTGGTCTTTCATGGAGCAACAAATCAGGCACATCAGATATCACGATTACATACTTTTCATATTAAACTTGTTTCCTTAAATCGATTAATTTCTGCTGTCGAGAATGCTAGTGAGTTATGAATTTCAAGAAACGTTCGAATAAAACTCACTTGCATTGTTCTGCGTAATTGTTGTAATTATAACTACATTTATTATTAGTATTTATATTGATTAATTCCTAACTAACAATATAAGGCAAATTAATTGTCAAGAAATAAACTGTATAAGTTAATCATAAAAGTTGCATAATACTTTATTCCTTCCGGGAATCTTCCCCATGGAGTAGCTCTATTCGACCACTTTCTTGAAAACACATCAGATAACTTTCTTCTGGGCTATAGACCAGCATATATCTAAAGCTGTACCTAAACCACTTGGTGATACCCCTTACATTAACATATTATATGTTACTGATTACTTCATGGTAGAGATCTAAGCCTAAGGTTTGTTCATGTGATATGTCTAAGCTTCCCACTGGTCAATCTGCCGACTCTACATTTGTGTTCCTTGTTGTTTTCCACTAGAACATCAAATGTTAGGCTATTTGCAGACTGTCCACTTGATAAGTCAGCCAGTATTCCGAGTGATGTTGTTTGGTCTCCCGGCGGGACGAACCTTTCAAGCAAAGACGTCGGCTGTCTACCATGGATACAACAGACGCATAGTTGCGGACAACACATTTGTCAAGCGGTTAGGACAAAGGTGTCATTGTTATCGAAATCCAATAAATGTCCAATGATATGTCGTAAAACGGTCCGAGCAACATTCCGTTTGTTACGTCACTGAGTATAACGTAACTCGTGAGTGCCGACGCGGCGCGCCATTGAGCGTCACCGGCGATGACAGACGGTGCAGGTAGTATGTTTGTTGGATTGAATTAACTGTAGGAAGGAGACAATAGTGAATACTTTGTTGTCTTGTCATGATGCATAAGAATTAGCCAGAAGGATACGAATAACATGGATCATATAAACAGTATGTGTTCAGATTTTGTATTGTAGTGTGTGTGTGTGTGTGTGTGTGTGTGAGTGCATTTGTGCGTATGTGCGTGTGCGTGTGCGTTTGTGCGTGTGTGTGCGTACGCGTGCGCGCGCGTGTGTGTGTGTGTGTGTGTGTGTGTGTGTGTGTGACTGTGTGTGTTGTGTGGCTGTGTGTGTGTGTGTGAGCGTGTGTGAGCGTGCGTGTGCGTGTGTACGTGTGTGCGTGCGTGTATGTGTGCGTGCGTGTGCGTGTGACTGTACGTGTGACTATGTGCGTGTGCGTGTGTGCGTGTGTGCGTGTGCGTTGCGTCTGCGTGTGTGTGCATCTGTGTGTGCGTGTGTGTGTGTGCGTGACTATGTGTTTGCGTGCGTGTGCGTGCGTGTGTGCTTGCGCAAAAGTGTGTGACGTAGTAGGCAATCGTGTTCATATTACGCATACACTGTACAATTGTTTAACTGGACATCATGGACACGTGGGCAAATAAAGCAACCACATGTGTTTAGACTTATAGTCACGGGACAGGTAAATAGGCCTACCGGTCGACAAGAAATTGGACAAAATGTCGACGTCACCATGACAATAGTCAGCACATGTAATATGCGATATTGGATACCGGGAATATTATTTATTTATTTATTTTTATTTCATCGTTCACGCTTCCTGATAGAACCATTATTCTACTAACCGACACTAGTTACACATAGTCGAGTGACTGGCCTATGTAGTCTCACCTGTTGTGAAAAAATACCCCCCACTTACTGGGTTCACCTTTGACGCTGAATGGCGCAATTCGTAAGCTTAACGAGACGAAATTGGCCACCACCCAAGAGGCACATTGTGCCGGACGACAGAGCTCGTTGTCATTTCCTCGGGTTACTCTGTTGTTGACAAAACGCTTCCGCCGCGCGCACAGGTACAAAAGAAAGCGAATTTGATTCTTTCATTTGCTGGTACAACACAGGAAAAACCTGTCGGACTGGCGCACCATAGGGGCTTGTTTTTTTTGCACCACGATGTAACATCATCGGGGCACGACCACCTAGACCACGATGTTATCTACCTTATTGCGTAGGAGATTAGACTCGTTAAAGCGTGACTGTCATAATACCAACATAAATATGTTTAAGGAATACTGCCAGTAAAATTGCGTTTAATAAGCCCTAAAATGTGTTTGCGGCGAAATGTCAACATACTTTTCATAGACACTGTCTATTGGCATATAGCGTACGCAAAATGGCTTGAATGCCAGATGCTTTGACGTGCAGCGTGTTCGCGATGCCCCTACATTCACGTCGACTCATTCAGCGAACGTCCTGCCAATAATTACCACCCTGCTTGACATCGGTGTAACGGGCGGAGAGTAGTCACGTGCCGAATGTAATGCTTTGCGCGCGCGAACATTTGTTGACACCTTATGCTCCAGTGAGAGCGAAGAGTATAAGTAAGGTAAGGTGTTATTAGTCAGAAATACAATCAACACTTCTATATGAAAAGTGATCCACCCATGATGAACTTGCATTATTAATTTGACTTTCTCAAGTATACCACCACATTCACCTGCTATGGTTTATCCAAGGTGTCCGTCAGTGTTTTGTCTATTGTCTTAATATAAGCGTTCCCTTAATCAACACAATCTACCTGACATAGAGTATATGACCTTTATAGAAGGCAGCCGGGTCATATAGAGGACGCAGGAAGTATTTACCTGTTTCTACTTTGTAAGAGTATAGCACCAAGCGCTTAATATTATCTACTAGTTTCATAGTTTATGTTTCTATGGTGAATAGTTGAGTCACTGGTGATACTGACGATGTAAAAAGCGAATCCAGGTTTTTGTTGGGGGATATCAGAGCAATCGTAGTGGTGCACACGAATCCATTTCTGATAGTCCCTTGCTCAATCGGTCAATAAAGGAGCCTACGACTTTTTTTTTCTTTTGTTACGTATTTAAGATATTGTTGTTAAAAACATTAAAACGATTGTGTTCCCGCTGCCTCGTCTGTATATATCAGCGGTTCCCAATCGTTTTCTTCCCGCGAACCCCTGAGGTATGAGATGATCATCTGGGTACCATACAAATATAGACCTTATAGACAATAGTGTATACTCGGTTCAACGATAACACATTATCTTATGAATGCGATAAACGAAAATGTACACCAACTTTATAACAAATATATTAAAAAAAACTAAAGGGATGGGCTAGGCTTTAAAAAATCAGATTTTCAATTCGGGAAGCAGTTTTAGATAGGCAGATTCAGAGATCATCCGTGACACAGAGTCGGATTCGACGTTTGGTCTTCGTGCATAATAACGCCGAGAACCCGATTCCTATATAAATAGGTGGACGAGAAAGTAACAATGCTTTCACGGGGACATCACAAAAAGTCTGATACGACACGCCCATCCTAGACGAGAACTTGGCCAGGAGAAGATATTCAAGCGCATCATGAGAAAAGGTGGGGAAGTCCTCATAACTTGCGTGCCGTGTGCTAAGGATACAGCACCTTCACGGCGGGACGGATCTCAGATCAAATTTCCATCGTTCGCAAGGGAAATTAGTTTGGAATACCGTTTGGGATTGACAACAGGCACCTGCACGAGTTGCTCTGTGTTTCCTTTCACTAATTCTTCATCAACAAACACTGCGCTGAGCTGATCAGACATGTTGAAGTTTCTGTAGTTGACGTTGCCCTCCCATAACTCCTGCTTCACGATGAAGATTTGTACTTTAAGTAAGGCGGCTTCAAGCCTTCCTATAGCCTTTTCCTTATAGTTTCTCGACGAATTTTCGAGACTTTTCCTTATAGACGTGGTCAAACAGTTAGCCGATCTCAACGTTTAGCCATTCCTCTTTAGTTCCATGTTCTCCGTGAGAGTCAATAGTGTGGAAGAGCTGTGTATTTTGGTCCGCATAGAACTCTTGGCAAAAGCAGAGTCGAGTATTGAGAGCGCTGGATTTGGTGGTATTTACCATCTTGACAACATAATCAAGATATGCTCTTAGCTCTGGCGGGACTTTCTTTGATGCGAGATGGATCATGCAATTGAGTATTTTTGAATGGTGAAACATACCACCTCCTTCATTCACTCGAGACAAACTACTAAGTATGATTGGTGTGAGAATGTAAATGGACTTCAGTGATAAATGGAACTATTTACGTGTCTAGTGATTTAAACATTATAGACGTAGTTAACTGATGTTTGTAAATAAAGAATGTACTAGTTTGAAGGCAAAATAAGTGTGCCAAAAAATTCAAGACAGGTACTGAACTGTACATTTTTTATTTCAGTATGGTTTGGATCCGTTTTTTAAGAGTTCTGTTTTTTGTGTGTTATAGAACGTACACCAATTGACCACTTCTAACTCATTAAAACTTACACTTTTACAGGAGGGTCATTTTCAACGCCGTGGTAAATGGACCCCCGTCCATATATATCCTTCGCGAACACGAATAGCGCAAAAGATAGCGAAATCCTTGTCATCAGCCAACGCGTACCCAAGTTTGGGAACCGCTGGTATATGTACTACTTCCTGCCTGTTTTCTTTTTTGCTTGTTATCACTTCGGCACAGCGTAACTACCTTGTCGTCGATGACAACGTAGATTGATTGGTTATGCTGCTTTCAACGGAAAATACGTATTCAATGCAATCGTTATTGGTTCAAGTTCGCCTCACACACTTGTTAGACAGGCACAAAAAAGCTCAAAGGCAAAGTAATGTGCCCGTGTCATTTTTTACCAGGCCGAAACACAGAAAGATTCCAGTTGATAAACCGAAGTTGATCAAGAAAACTGGATACGTAAAACGGATCACTTCTGCTAACAATACACGTCACTGCGCCTTACAAAAAGGTAACAGTAGACGAATTAAAGCAAATGCAGAATACGATCATTATGTTTTGCCAATTATGTACCTCACATGTTCGACCAATAGTTGTTATAGAGCTGGCAGCAGAAGTTCCGCATAATCAAGATTGACCGTCATATCATACACAAAAGGATAAGAAAACAGAGTGAATGAGGGACGACTGCGGGAGATGGAAACATGTGAGCAGACAGACACGTGCACACTAACGTTGTGAAACAACATAATCGACACACTAATATGTATCAATATCCGCGGCAGACAAATTCGTGTAACCCCGCAATCATATTAAATAAAGACATGAACAACAATAGCTGGAAATGTACGTGAACAAAAGGGCCCTGTTTTCACTGAGAAAGTTAGACTTTAATAACGCGTTGATACTCGATGGAATTGACCGGAGGGAACGGATGAAGATGTTTGATTGTGGCGCGACTCTTTATCATAGTTTCTCTGACTCCCGCTTCTTCCTGCGCCAAGGGCTTTACACACACAGATACGCTTTATAGTTTGCTTATCACCTCATATTATAGGTCACACACTTCAACCAGCCAACCGCACTCGATGTGACAAGTTCAATTGTACGCTTAGCGCACGTACATTGTTCAAACAGTCACAGTCTTGCAATCAAATGTTCATTGGAATCATACTCTTTCGTTGTATCTACAAGGACGCATGGTTTTTTCTGTGAACAATTGGTGCCATATGTCGACTGCCATTCACGTCACGCGTAGTCGCGCAAAGCTGTTCTGTCAACAGGAAATTAACCACACTGTATGGCGTGCGAGTTAACGCGATTATCTTGCTTAGAAAATATGTTTATTTCTTTAGCACATAGGTGCATGCCGTACGAGCAACGCTAAGGCATTCAAACACGAATGGTGCCTTTATTAATTCGGGCAAGTATTTGCGATAGTCATACTTTCCACGTATTCACCCCACGCTTCCATTCATTGAAAGAATTAATAGATAAGATATTTGTGATTCACTACGCGATACGTTTCTCCGTTTCTTATCTTCACTTATTACAATGCACATATCTCCTATTATTAATTCTTAAGTTGTTGGTTCGTGTGATAGTTAGTCATAACTCTAGAATGAAGTTGTCCAGAGTACTGCGATTAGCCTATCTAGTTCTTATATAATTTGTCCTCCCCATACGGAGGTGCCCCTTATACAAATCGCGTGGATGTTTGGAAGGCATTGCCCCGATATGTGTTACGTGATCCATACGTATATATCGAAGAAACGTTACCCATATTTGATTGTCATGTGGCATTATAAATTTGAACAATATTGGTGATTTAACAACCGAACAAAATCAACACTGTTAAAACGTTTATGTTGGTAATGTGTTTGTAATATTCTTATATTGAAATGTTCACCCAAATTAGACATTACCAAAACACTTTTCTCCAACAAATATAATTAATAAAAAATATAATTAGCCATGAATAAAAAACGTCAGGTTACAGCATTGGTTGATTTTACCCAAATAAATGTGATCGACTTCTGCATGTTATGGATCACTTACAAATTATGAGTCATTGGTGCAAACCAACTGTTTTAGAAACTCTATAAATACAACAATCAAATTATGCTATATGCCACGAGAATGTGACCGCCATGATAATTCAGCGAATAACCGTTGATGAACAATAATTGATAGTTTCGAATTTTTATTTGCTCATGAATAGTACCTTACGTATGCCTATCACATGTTAAGCAAATATGGTGATTGCTGAATAAATCAAATCTTAAGGCTCTTTCAAATATATTTTAAAGAGAAAACTGAATGGATTGCTGGTAGGAAGCAGTTGGGGGGAGGGGGAGCAAGGAAGGAAATATATGTACACAAAAAACGTTGTATCAACCAAACACATCTATTCTAAAATAAGGGAAGAGAAGATCAATGCGGAAGTCAAGAAAATATGTCAATGGATTGGACAGGGTCTGAGAAAAAAACGAAGACAACCATTGCTATCGGTGTTAAGATGTATACCGGAACGGAAGCTGAACGTGGGTCACGGTCAGACACTCTGGCGAATGGCCGCTGAGTAAGAAGACAACTACTTAGCTGGAAAACGTGTTATAATACCAAACTGGTAGAAAAAGACAGAACGGGCTGGAGAAGATGCATTAAAAGATTGTTATAGGCCATGAGGCCCAGGGAGGATAGGTGAGATAAGAAATTGTACGTGCAATGATTGTCTGTAGACGGGTTGTTTGTTATATTGTCTGTAGACGGGTTGTTTGTTATATTGTCTGTAGACGGGTTGTTTGTTATATTGTCTGTAGATGGGTTGTTTGTTATATTGTCTGTAGACGGGTTGTTTGTTATATTGTCTGTAGACGGGTTGTTTGTTATATTGTCTGTAGACGGGTTGTTTGTTATATTGTCTGTAGACGGGTTGTTTGTTATATTGTCTGTAGACGGGTTGTTTGTTATATTGTCTGTAGATGGGTTGTTTGTTATATTGTCTGTAGACGGGTTGTTTGTTATATTGTCTGTAGATGGGTTGTTTGTTATATTGTCTGTAGACGGGTTGTTTGTTATATTGTCTGTAGACGGGTTGTTTGTTATATTGTCTGTAGACGGGTTGTTTGTTATATTGTCTGTAGACGGGTTGTTTGTTATATTGTCTGTAGACGGGTTGTTTGTTATATTGTCTGTAGACGGGTTGTTTGTTATATTGTTCGCCAAATTGTATGTTTGTTATATTGTCTGTAGACGGGTTGTTTGTTATATTGTCTGTACATTAGACTACAACCGCTGAGACGGATTCACCCGCTTGGGACAAATTGGTGTAAAAGAAGACTGGTGGATGGAAACATGACTTATCTAGACAAATTTAGGTATAATTATATGATAAACAAGTATTTCGAGTACAGCATTTTAAAACAGTTAATGGCATACGTGAGAAAATACGTTAGCGTGCAACACTCGGGCCACTGTAGTTTCAGCAGATTGGTTGTAGCAGACCGCGCAGAAAGGACGTCAA
The DNA here is from genome assembly GCA_020002185.1 of Paraescarpia echinospica. Classification (NCBI taxonomy): domain Eukaryota; kingdom Metazoa; phylum Annelida; class Polychaeta; order Sabellida; family Siboglinidae; genus Paraescarpia; species Paraescarpia echinospica. The sequence continues at coordinate 61,945,870 of CM034535.1, forward strand.
CGGAGATAAAGATCGTCCTCCAACAAGTCAAGCAACAATGGACGCTATATCAACTAACGATCTGTCATGCCGATAACGTGGCTGTTGGACGTGTACTGGTCATCCTAAATAGGTGTCAAACTTGACCAATTTTGCAGGTATGGTAAACAATGACTTCTGTATAGACGTCGTATAATGTATCGTGTTGCCACATTGCAGCGTAGCGACGCGCAAGCGGGAAAATAACCGGTCAGAACGGAACAGCGTCAATTCGTTTGGTCGATAACAATTAGCTTATTGTTATTGGAAGCGACAAGTGTATCGGCAGGAGTAACGTTTGAGTAAATGAACAGCACGCCTTCTTGGAAATAAAACAACCGTTTTCCAAAGAAAAAAAGTTAAACTGCAAACGTCTATGTCTTTGTAAAGTTTCGTCAGTGTCAAAAACAGTGTAACTAAACTGAGGACGTACACAATGATCACGCAATGAAACATATGCTACTTATCGTTTAGATCACTTTCGCTCTAACCACAATAAGACACCATTCATTAGTTGAAGGACAGGGGAAGGCCCGATAAGCTCGTTTAAACTGTCTTTGCGTTGTGTCCAAATAGGCCGTGTAGGCGTTGTGTCCAAATTGACCTGTGCTGATTTCTGGGTGACATTCTGGGGTAGCATTCGGGGACATTCGAGTTATCTCCAGCGCAGGTGTCAACAAAAGTACCGGGCACACCCACCTGTATACAGTGACATTTGTTTTTCGAACACGTTGGCCAATCGCCATCAAATACAGCCCATTTGAAATACCACACATAAAAAAACCCAGTTCTTCTTAACCAATAACACGCGATACATACTTGTTAGGTAACAATGTTTTTAGCATTCAACCGACATACCAGCAAAGATACTCTTCCGCTTTTTATCATTGAGAAAGAATCCTAGTCAAAACCACACGCAGCTAAGAAAGCACACAGGCACGCATAACACATACATACAAAAAAATAAACAAACAAACACACAAATAAACGAACGAAGAAACACACACACACACGCACACACGCACACACGCACACACCCACACACGCACACACGCACACACACACACACATACACGTACATGTACACACACACAAACACACACACATACATACACACATACATACACACACAAACACACTCATACACGCACACACACACACACACACACACACACACACACACACACACACACACACACACACACACACACACACACACACACACACACACACACACACACACACATATATATATACACACACACACTCATATGCGCACACGCGCACACACGAACATATTTATTCAACAACGGATGCCACTCAACATAAGCAATACGCTTAGCTTTCGCTATTTGTCCATTATCTGCAGGTGGCTGATCTTTCCAAGAGCATACATTATCAAATAGCAATGACGACGACAACGTTGTAAAATCCAGGCCGGCAATTATTCTTTAACAAATTGAAATGCGATGTTGATTTATTACGATCAGTTACGACGCTTTCCCAAAAAGGAAGGATCAATGGTTGAATTAAAGACGTAACGATGGTTTTGGCGGTTAGAACCTATAATCGTTCCATCGTGTCGAGGAAGGATCAATGGTTGAATTAAAGACGTAACGATGGTTTTGGCGGTTAGAACCTATAATCGTTCCATCGTGTCGATTTTCACAGCTCGCGTCGAGTGATAGTCCGATTACCTGGTGTTTCGGGACTTACAATAATTGTAAAGTATCTTCAGGTTTGAGCATTGCCAAGCAGCTTCTGGCTGGCGACGTGGTGCAAGGCAGGGCAAATAGCTTCGACGATGTCCGTCTCGAGTTCATTAATCAGCAGAATAGCTAGCAGTGATGTAATAAAGGTCACCACCTATAACAGAAAATAAGATGGTCGATGTTTTATTTCTTTAAAATTATGAAATGTTGTCATAGATTATGTTTCGTTGCTCTCTTCTGGTACGGTTTGGTACAACACCAACGATAAAGAGAGCTCTTTGTTTTGAACCAGTACTACAGAGAGCTCTTTGTTTTGAACAAATACTTGCCTCCCAGGCAATGCACAATTGCGACCTGTTTGTACGCGGAAACGGTGGTCTCGTTCAGGGTTTTGACGGTAACTGAAGCGTTATTGCATCACTCTCAATCAAGACATTTCGGGTTCGAATCCTCTTGTTGTCGTTTCGAATTTTGGACAAGTTCGTTCACTCTACGTTACTCCAGTTCACTCATCTGTACGCATGAATACCTGGTCATATACAGTGGTGGACATATATGTACGAATAGTCTTCGTGCAGTAACTTCAGCGTAGCCGAATGATTACCAAGAAGAGAAGTCGAGATGGTGTTCGATTGAATCGGTCTGCTAGGAAGGTCAGAGTAGAGCGCTTTGAGCAATCCTAATGATTGAAAATCGCGCTATATAAGAATTTAACTTTGTTTTGTCTCTTTTTTTGTAGTCCGGTGTGAGGCTGTCCTCGATACTGGTCCCGGTGTGAGGCTGTTTTCGACACTGGTCCCGTAGTGAGTCTGTCCTCGATACTGATCCCGGTGTGAGGCAGTCCTCGATACTGGTCCCGGTGTGAGGCTGTCCTCGATACTGATCCCGGTGTGAGGCTGTCCTCGATATTGGCCCCGGTGTGAGGCTGTCCTTGATACAGGTACCGGTGTGAGGCTGTCCTCGACACTGGTCCCGGTGTGAGGCAGTCCTCGATACTGCTCCCGGTCTGAGGCTGTCTTCGATACCGGTCCCGGTGGGAGGCTGTCTTCGATACTGGTCTCGGTGTGAGGCTGTCCTCGATACTGGTCCCGGTGTGAGGCTGTCCTCGACACTGGTCTCGGTGTGAGGCTGTCCTCAATACTGGTCCCGGTGTGAGGCTATCCTCGATACTGGTCCCGGTGTGAGGCTGTCCTCGATACTTGTCCAAGTGTACGGCTGTCCTCGATACTAGTACCGGTGTGAGGCTGTCCTCGATACTGGTCCCGGTGTGAAGCTGTCCTCGATATTGATC
>CM034535.1:61949890-62001111 GCA_020002185.1 Paraescarpia echinospica
TTTTCTCTTGTCACCTTCCCTTTTATCGACTTCTCTACTATCACATTTTCTCTCACTTCCTTTCGTCCCTTCTTCGTTCGTCCCATCTCGTTTTCCTCTCTCCTCTCCCTTCCCATCTTCCCTCCCTCCTTCTCTACGGTCACTTTCTTCCCTGTCACCTTCACGCTTGTCTCGTTTTCTGTTGTCGATTTTCCAATTTCTTCCCCTCCAATCACCTTCCCTCCTCTCAATCTCCTTTCCTCAGTTTTCTTGCCACTGCTATTCTCCTTCAGTCTTGCAGTATTCTCAGTTCTCTCCCTGTCGTCTCTCTCCATTCGACCTGCCTCCTTGCTAATTCCCATCTCCATTCCCTTCACAATATCTGTCAACCTAACTATCTCCTTCTGCAGACACTCCACCTTCCAACACCCAATGCACTGAAAGGTGAATTCTTCCTCCATGGTTTCTGCCCATGACTTCCCACAGCCGGACAATGCAAAATCTACCCAGCTGTGGCAGTGATCGCACACCAAGTGTCGCTTTGCCTTGACTTGCCGCTTGCAAGGCGCCATATCCCGATCAGAATTTATTTAATAACTTAACTAACTTAGTCTTTATAAAGACTGTTTCCTGTGTACTACAGCAAGGTTACAAATTTCAATTACACAGCCAACTATTTATCCTGACACGAACGCTAACATTACCGGTAGTGACCTAATTTAAATACAATCAATTACGTTACGTTAGGCTGCTTTATTTATTTAGGTTACGCCGCCCGACTATCGCCCTTGCTTAATTTTAACAACAATGCTACCTAATCAAAATATCTAGCAAGTACTGGCTTACACAGATATTATCTTATGTAAGTAGTTTGATGGTTGTTACTTTATCTCCTATATATTCTACCACATAATCAGGTTTGTTAAATCTTGTTTACAAATTATCGAAGCCTAAGTGAGTTACCCTATTATCACTCACTATATTAAGGTATTCTAAAATACTATAACTAACTAACTTTAAGCACAACTGCTACTCAATATATGTTTATTGCAACTGTGTGAATGATATTAAGGCAAGAATAATACTTATCAATCAGTAATTCCACTTGTTTATCAACTTTTCTGCACCACCAATTTCTACGATCTATCTCCGCCAAATATAGCCTCGAACACTGAAGGATTTGGCACTCTCGTGATTCCGTAACACGAAAGTCATCAACAGGTGGATGGCTGAGCTCAGAAGCTTATGAGGATTAAGGAATATTAAAGAGATGCTTTTAAGAGCACGGCGAAATTAATCTTTCCTGCTGGTGTAATGCTGAAGGGGTGAACTCCGCAGCGTTGGTTATGTATGGATGTGGTTTTCGTCTTCTCGTGTGCGTGAAGGAACGTTCTTCCCCTTCTAGAAATAAAGGTGTGTCACGGTTTGCGGACGTGTTCGTATCTCTAGAATAAACGCGTCCTTGTTGGCAGTCCGTAATTATCGAGTAAATATAGCCCGACTGTAAAATTGCGCCGATTTACCGTTGCATTTGTGTTACAACGGAACATGAGCCAAACACTTACGACACCACTGTTATTAAGTAGAATGTGTGGTCACGATAGAGGTATTTGACTGTGACTTCGGCACCATTAACCACCGCAGAAGAACACTTGACGTCGTTGTAGTTTTACCCTTACCAAAACACGATTGTCGAAGAGAGGCTTTGTTATCTGATTTCATTTAATGAGACGTTCCCGCCCCCTATTAAAACCAATGGGTCGACGCATCTTCGATGGATGACAATGGAAATGAGAACGTCCTGGTCTGGAACAATGTTAGTTATCAGACAGAACTCTGCGTCACACAGTCGTCATTGTGTGACGGAAACGGCAGTTCTGGTTTAAAAGGATACGCCCATATGATGTCGGTTAATGGTACGTCTCATAATTAGTAGAATTACATTCGCCTGAGTGTAACTCAAGACGCTCTTCTGTTGTTGCCTTGTTAAATGTAAATTCAGATTAACACAATTGGTACTGAATGAAGATTCAACAAGAAGCCGTACATGCAATACGTACACGAGGCCGTGCGAAGAAACATACATTATTGTTGGAGAGGGGCGGGTGGGGAGATGCTACACGTAGCAGCATACTACTAGTAGAAAGAGTAAAGTTAAGAAAGATCGCAGCAGGGAAACGGTTGAATTGTCAAAATCGATTGTTATGAAGAAGAAAAAAGTTAGATAGCAGTACACAGCGATGGACTTGACAGGCTGACATTATGCATCAGGATAACTTTCCTAAGAAAGCATGGAACATGAAGAGAGTTGCGTAAAAAAGGAACTCATTTACGATGGAAGGGTCGTGTTAAAATAGATCTGCAACAAAAGTAAGACCTGGAAGAGGGAGTGAGCGAGAGAGAGAGAGAGAGAGAGAGAGAGGAGGGCGGGAAAGAAGGATGGAGGAAAAGAGGGAGGGAGGAAAAGGGAGAGAGAGAGAGAGAGGGGGTGAGAGGAAGACATACAGATAGACAGAGACAGAGGAGCAGAGAAACATAGACACCGAGAGACAGAGACACCAAGAGACAGAGAGGGGAGGGTGAGAGAGAGAGAGAGAGAGAGAGTGCGATAGGGAAAGTGGGAGAGAGAGGAGAGGCGGAGAGGAGGAGAGGAGAGGGTAAATAGGGGAGAGAGAGGGGAGGTGGTGAGAGGGGAGGAGAGAGGAAACAGGGGAAAGAGAGGAGAGGTGGAGAGGAGGAGAGGAGAGATGAAACAGGGGAAATAGAGGAGAGGTGGAGAGGAGGAGAGAAGGAGAAGAGAGAGGAAACAGGGGAGAGAGAGGAGAGAGAGAGAGTGAGTGAAAGAGGTAGAGCGGGACAGAGATGGGGTGGTATGATTGAGCGGAGAGAGGAACAGTGTGGCTTGCACAACAACCGTCTGTTTTCTCCCGCGAGAAGTTGATGTCGAAACCACTCTGCCCAATCGAAATCTTCATCCGTCTTCACCATTGTTTCACTTATTCGTGACCGTCGGTGCAAACTGACGCGGACTCGGGGCTGATTATGATGTTCGTAGTAAAGTCGTCAGGCGTGTCGGTGTGGGTCTCTATGCATCATTGCCCTGTCACATCAATCTGGTTATTTTCAGTACCGCGGGCTCCGGAATAGAAGACAACAACGGTGTTCTGTCTACGGGCGCTTCCTTAATCAGTGAGCCGTTCTACATTGTTGTCGACAATGCCTTTTTTCTGCCGTCTCTCAGCCAGTAACAGCAACCGCAAAGACGGCCGTACGTGTCGTATATCTGTGTTGCGGAGAAGAATGAAATATTTGTGCCGTGACGTGTCCTCGTAGAACTGCAGTGAATCTCCTGAAGGACAACAACCTATTATAGCTCGCCTTATCTAAACGCGGTCAGCGACCCTGGCCCCTGACGTAAGTGAAATAGAGAGCGTATCTGTCAAAACAGCAAATCATGAATTGTTGACATTGACAAACAATATCATTACTACAGAAATACACGATTACACGGATATTGAAAACTGAAAACAAAACATAAACAGTCAATTATCAGTAAAATTATACTTTCAGCAGAAATCGAACTATAAAAAAAATATGTTTGCAGTGGGACGGGTGACTCCAACGAAGATCACAAATGGTTGCTATCGTAGGACCACCCACATTTATATATGATGGATTTCCATACATTGTTTTTAGAAAAAAGATACAACTTTAGTAATATAAAACAAACATAAAATAAATAAAACATTTTAAACACATATTTAAATAAATGTGTTTGATATATAGAATTGTTTAGTTTGCATGTTGTTGTATGTCTTGGTACGTTAACTGTAATATAGGTGTAGTTGTTTCCGGTTAAAATGCGCTGAAGAGGTAATGGGGAAACATTCATCATTTCTTAGTTTGACCCTTGCTTTTTCTCTCAAGATGACCAATTGTATGTAATTGTTTGATAAACTATGGTCTTACCAACGATCGAGACATCCATCTGACACATATGGAGAAATAAATGTGTGAACGTCCCCGTGGAACACTAGATTGAAGGAAAATAGACATGCATTTGTATTTCGCACCCGTTTGCGTAAATGGTAGCACTTTAAAATAAAATTATTTATTGGCGTCAAATGACAACTATTTATAAAGGTTGCTTAGCATATTGAGGAGATTCGTTGCTTCACTTCTTACAGCCGCAGTGCCAGGCGGTGATGACAATCTATGAACGAGAAACTTTATAAAATGTATTCTAATATGGGTGAATACTTCCCGGCGAATTCGTTTGCTGTTGTTGGAAGCGCCATTTCGCTTGCTGCAGTAAAGCGTTTGTCTGAATTAAATGCTCGCCTTCTTGGAACTAAATCAGCTGTTTTGTAGCGAACGTTTTTTTTTTAAACGGAACCGTTTATGTCATTATAAAGGCTATTTAGTGACAAAGCCGTGGGGACGTACACAGTTATCACGCGTTGAAACATTGTGCTACTTATCTTTTAGATCACTTTCTCTCTCCCTACTGTAAACCGGCATTCGCTAGTGCAAGGGCACGCGAAGGTCGGACACACACGTTGGGGTGTACAGTTCAGACAGGTCGTGCTGTCTGCTATGTAATTTCTGAATTAATGCTAAATAACACATAAAATGTTGTATGTAGCTATACGTTATAATGAAAAATACCTTTGTATTAAAGAATCTACGATGTTGGAACATGTGTGTGACGACATAATACTTGCATTCTGCAATTGTTCAGTCTTTCGGAGAAGCGCCGTAATTGGTCTTGAACAAGTATCGTCGTGTCTGCAGAAAAGACGACTCAAACTTATTGCACAAATGGTTTGATCTTTCGTGTGTTGCATCTTTCGTGCGTTGCGTGACATTGATATCCAAGCAATACATTAGACCATCTGTTCTCTTCAGGCAAAACTGGAAATTTCCTTTCACGCCCGCGAGGTCTAGTGGTGGTCGAGAGAAACCTACACGACGAGACGCCGCCTTTCTGAGAGGACACTCGAGAAGCTGGTGATTCACTGAATGCATCACTTAGTCATTGTTAACTTTGTGCTAACGTCCACACCGTTTCAACTCTTCGTCGGCCCCTCCTCAAATTATGATGCTTGCCTAATACCCTCAGTTCGCTATGTCCCTCTATACGCTACTTCTCCCCAACATGCCATCTCGTCGTCATCTGTTTCTCCTTTTTGTTCCTTCCGATTTCTGCGTTTTGACTTTCACCATGACAGTCCAGGCCTGTAGGCCGGGTGCGATGGGTAAAAGTGTTTTGCTTGAAGAAAACTTTGCTTAAAAAGAGAGCGTCAGGGTTTGCAATTGGAGTTCTCGGAGTGTTACTCTTTGGGGTCCCAAAGAGGGTGCAGTTGGTTTTTCTCGAAAAACTACCCCCACAAAACACTCTACGGGCCTGCAATCCTTGTGAGTTGCCAAGTCGTTTTGGTTACACATTTGCAAATGCATTTGAATTAATTTCAAATTTGTTAGCTTTACATTAACGTTTTGTTTTATTTGGAGAATTTATTAATATATTTAATAAATACAGTAGTACACGATCACTGTAACCACTCAGTCCCACTACATAACGCAGAAGGTGGTGCTCCGTTTTATGAAAAATGCTAAATGTTCCGAACATAACACCATCTTAAATGAAAATAGTTACATACCTGCTTGATTTTCAAATGCATTGCAAGTGTGCTCTTAAATCAATAGCACATAACTGCATGTCAATGTACAAGTACGTGTATATTTAATGTTACAATAAACAAATCAGAAAAAGAAAAAGTCGAACAATTTGATGATATAGCTGGGCATGTGCGTTCATAGGGAACCCGCGGCCGCAAGCGATGTTTACGGTGCACGTCTTATTAGTCGTCTAAAGCTTCTATGCAATGTCAACTACAGGCAAGACCCAAGAAGATTATAGTTAGGCAGTTGTTGTATCTGTGATTTAAAAATAAAATGCAGTTACAACATAAAAAGTAACTAAAATAATGAAGTACAAAGTAAAAAGTACATGTGTAAACTTCAATGCAAGTAAAAGTAATTCCAGAAAATGTACTTCGTTACAAGTACATTTAAAACAAATCTACTTAAATAAATGTACTTCGTTACATACCGGCACTGAACTGAAGTAACAGACGTGCTCGCACACACGTACACACACACACACGCACACACACACACACACACACACACACACACACACACACACACACACACACACCATGTCATCAAGTGGGGAATCTTGGTGGCCAACAGTCATTAGTTAGAAAAAGATAACGTTTTGACAGGTGGAAATGGGAGGGAGGGATAGACAATTGACAGTTTACTGCGATCTAAGGCAGGGAATGAAAGGCTAATCATTCAGGTAGGCCAGAAAGGAAGGGGATCCTAAGACAATAGACTGTCCACTGGTGGTTGCTGGGGTGACAACCTGGTGAATAATTACATCTACCAGCGTACCACTAATCACTCGAGATCACACCACCAATAATCAGAAAAATCAGTCTTAAATGATAAAAGCAACTCTATATAGTTTGCCGAGAACAGGAGTCGCGTTGGCGTTGATTTCTGTCAGTTTCACAGCCTAGCGCTTCTTACCAAAACAGCGAAAGGTTCTCTCTCTCTTTCTCTCTCTCTCTCTCTCTCTCTCTCTCTCTCTCTCTCTCTCTCTCTCTCTCTCTCTCTCTCTCTCTCTCTCTCTCTCTCTCTCTCTCTCTCTCTCTCTCTCTCTCAGGATGTAAATATTTAAGGCTGGCATTACTAATGTTTACCCCCCTAATGAGCTGCCACCCCAACCCACCCCAACAGTGCTAACACAACACAAGCCAATCATTTGTCTGCATTGTTTCATTGAACAGGTAATCTCTGAAGCCACCATAACAGCTCAGCCATTGACCAGTGTTGTCCACTAGAATCGTTCTTACCTCGATATGATTATGAAAATTGGTGGTGGATTTGATAGTGTCTTTCATCTTCACTGGGCAGTGTTTGCACAGTGCTGTGAAACTTTTCCAAAGAGCACGATGTGAAAGTGGAATAACAGATCAGACAATGATTCCATAATCTGCTCACTACAGAGCACTTTTCCAACGAGCATGAAGTGAAAGTGGATTCACAGGTCAGACAACGATTCCATAATCTGCTGAGGATACTGCTCACTACAGAGCACTTTTTTTCAATGGCGTGTTATTAACTTGTGAAAGTGAATCTAACAATAATAATTATTCAAAGGATTATGCATGCATTTGATTCGCATTTGATTGTGCATTTGACAACTCAAATGTTTACGGATCGCATTCATATGCGAATACATATGTTTAAGGTATGCATTCAAATGGAAATGCATTTACAATTTCACGGAGCCATTTGAATGCGCATTAAAATGCTCGACATTCAAATGTGCATTCAAATGCATTTGCATTTGTTAACATGCCTGCGAAGGACATGTACCACCAACCAACAAACTAATGTTTACAAAAATGTATTTGCAACCACTACCAGCATGCAGTTTACATGCAACCGACAATCATAACGTTACGCATTGTTTCCTGCGACTGTTCCGAATTGTGTTAACAGTGCAGCGACCAGTTGAAGACGTTTTACGTAATGTGCAGCAACCGTTGCGAAAACAGCTAAAATTTACATCGTAACAAACGTCCGGTACGAATATATCTACATCGGCAGTGCAGACATTTCGGGGGGTTTCCGGCCAACCAAAACCCCCCGTGGGTGCGCCCCTGATCGGAAAACCGTCTTCTGCATCTTTGTGTATGTAACGCCACCCGAAGTATGGTGTCGACAATTGTAAACGACCCCTTAAATCACTCGTCTGCTTAGGCTAAGGAGCGTCGACTGCCCTGAACGCTTTGTATTTGGGATTGCAACTGTAATAGGGCTTCAAACTGCTTTGCGATCCCCGGAGAATACCACTGACTTAACAGAGTGACACACCAGACTGACGGACGATGGATTAACAATTCAGCGTAATATCAATTCCAAGACATACAAGTACACTGGCTGCCCACACACTAACTTAACAACTAGCACAAAGTAAGGAAAGCGCAAATACGTGTTCTCCGGATGTTGCATTACAAATCGTTGGTCAGTTATTTTACCAGGTGGTTATAGCAGATAAAATCAAATATATCGATATGTTATAAAGGAAAACACGGTGACGACACAACGGGAAGGGAACGAGCTTTGAAGCTAGCCACTGAAGGAAGGTTAAACAGAAAAAGGATAAGGAGAAGACATGAATCGGTTTGTTGGACAGACCGAATGAATATGCATATGCATATGCAGAACGCACGAGAATGGCAGAAGATAAGATAGAACGAAGAAACAGCTATACACGAGCCAAGAATCTGTCAATCACTGTATAGAAGAGGAAGGTAAATGAGACGATGATCTCTGTTCTGTTTCTCATGTACACCAAACCGGGTATCAAAAATAAATTGTCCAAGACGTGGTTCAGATGATCCTAGGCGACCATGATAGAATATATGATTAGGCCAATAGTTCTTCTACCAAAATATATTTTCTGAGTGTTTAATGTCACCTTTCTAGCAGTCCTATTTACTGCAGTAAGCATTTTAGAAAGAGCTACCATTAGGGCATTAAAATGTTAAATTTGGACATAACAATACCTTTCTTGGTAATCTGGTTGATTCGAAGAAACTTCGATTGATATTTTAGAAATATATACCTTTGGGGCATTTTGCTATTAACTTTAGGCATTACTCTATCTTTCCTAATATTCTGTAGTAGATTGAAATATTGGTCGATGTGCTTCCAAAGATCACTTTCACATTGTTTATTTTACATCTCCTCTCAGATAGTATGTGTATACCTTACAAGGTGTTTTCGCGCTCGTCTTCTAGTGGACATGGCCATTATCCGAATGAAATATCATGCTGCGCTGTAGTTCTGTTATGCTGTTGTATTACCGAGAATAAAGCTGAATAAATAAATTCATAGAACTCTGCGTATTCCAATTATGTGAGTCACTCATAATAGTTAGGGATTTTTTCGTCAACATAACTCTGTACCATCCTTCCTATCACGAGATTTTCCAACTGCCACGTCTACTGTCACCCCAAGGGGTACCTTAGGTCCTGGTTTCGGGTATCATGGTGCCCCTTTACGCTGAGTCATGACTGAAAACCCAACCAAGCACAAGCCCAATGAACGGGCGTCTGGTAAAAAATCACTTTCAACTAAGGAAGAGCACTGTGAAATGCACACCTATATGGGCGCCCTTGTGGTCACCCCACCATAGCTGCGCGTTTGTTTCCAATAAGCGTTCGGTCTTTTTTGTGGTAAACCGATGCCGTCTTGCCCGCGTGAAAATATTACTTATCGAATTGCCCCGGCATTGTCGCAATTTCCTGTGCCGTTCTCTCAATATAATTAGGGCTCACTTGACACAACAATGCCATTGTTTCCACGTGCAACCATCTCCTTTACGTCAAACAACAATCTGTTGTCGACCGTGTCTTTAGAGATACCATCTTCTGCGAGTAGCCGCGGGCTGGTCCCCAGGCAAAGACGCATTGTATTATTCCGTACGGTGTAACACGAAATTGTAAGGTTGTCAAATTTAACTTCTGTCATTCGCCTGGTGGATTGAGTTAGACTACTACTGTATCGTGGCTGGTTACACTCCATTGACAAATGTTAAATTAGTCAAATACAAGCCTTTCCAATACAATGCCTGCGATTTAGTTATCGGGGTATTTGGTATTCGCGTTCTTTCATCTTCAAATACGATCCATAATTGAATAGCATTCCCAGACAGGAACAGTAGGCAGAGCAGATCGTTTTTTGTGAATGTGACGCATCCCAAATGAAGGACAGACCTGTTTTATTTACATGTGCGCGTGTTTTATAAGCATTGCAGAAGGATGAGTGTTATGTTGAAAGACAAGACAGGGTCTGGATTTATTTATGAATTCCACACTTGGAGAGCATTCCGCGAAAGGAAGACAAGTGAAGAAATTATAATAGACGAGAACAAGAAAATGGCGATTTTATGTGCCGCAAAAAGAAGATAACAAAAACTGGATTTCACCAATTCTAGGGGGTGATGGACAGGTGGAAACATAGACAAGAGAAGACAAAAGAAAGGAACGAATGTAATATATTAGATTGTTGTGGATAAAAAAATGATAAAATCCATGGTCCAGTGATGGAGATCTTGGAACTACTCTTGCTAGACAATTTTGTACACGCTGAAGGTTTGTTATATCCTTGCTAGCGATTTTATAAAGGAGGGAATTGCAATAGTCAAGTCTGCTGTAACAAGCGCTGTTGCAATATTTTTAGCAACAGAAAATTATATATACCGGCGAATACGGCAAAGATCACGAATATGATAAAACAGCAGCGACATGTTTGAGATATGTGTTGTCGGAAATTGAAGTAACTATCAAAGATCACTCCTAGATTCCGCACCGAGGTTGCTGGCGTGATATACTGATTTAAAATACTCGTAGGGACAATCTATCAAGTTTACTACACTGCACTGGAGCACCAATAATGATCCAATTCAGTTTTATTTGCATTTAATTTCAACTTGCTGTCAGTCATCCAGTGGAAGATATCTTGAAGGCAATCACTAAGTTGTCTAAGGGAGCGATTTGTATCCGGGATAGCCAACGAAATGTAGATCTGAGTTTCATCAGCATAAAGATGATGATCCAACTTATGTCTTTGTATAACAGAGCTTAGTGGCGTGTTGTAAAGACTAAAAAGCAAAGGCCCAAGAGCAGAACCCTGGGGAACAACAAATAAAGTTGGCAATGCAGCTGAAACGCAGTTCCCAATCTTTATAGTTTGATATGAAGAAAACCAGCTTAGATCTATGCTGTATATATATATATATATATATATATATATATATATATACCGTACCACTTTAATAAGCGTTCAATGAGAATGTTGTGATCAATCGTGTCAAAAGCGGCAGAGAGATCTAATAAGGTAAGTGCAGTCACTTTACCATTATTCATGTACAAGTTAATGTAATTATGAACCTTTAAGAGGGTAGTCGCTGTTGAATGAAACTGTCTATATGCTGATTGTGACACATTAGTTAAGACATGTGTGCTAATGTGAGACCTTAGACGACTTGCTACAACTTTTTCTAGTATTTTGGGAATAAAGCTGAGGCTAGAAATAGGTCTATAACTGTTTAGGTCTTGTCTAGGTAGATATGACTCCTTAAGAAGTGGTGTGACATGGGCGTATTTGAAATCATCAGGAAAACAGCCAGAACAAAGTGATGCATTTATAATATTTGTTATAGGTCCAGTTAGTGTATCGAGACATGCTTTTAGCAGTATTGTTGGACATGGATCAAGTGCACAAGATTTATTTGGGGAAGACGTAATTATTTTCCTAACTTCATCAACTGTCGCAGGTCCAAATGATACAAGTTGAGAATTACTTGTGAAAAGTCCACACTGGCATTACTTAAAGTGTGACGTGGGAAAACAGAACGAATAAAACTTATTTTATTCTTAGAGTGACTAGAGAACGAATCACATAGAGACTTAATTGACACATGATCAGGTAGCGATGGAGTAGGCTGTCTGTGTAGTATGTTATTGATGCAGTTACATAACGTTATCCAATCCTCGACTTAGCAGCTAACCCTCTCCACGACTGGGGCGAACGATGACGCACTGCACGAATAAAGACATTGCATTCCTCCTTGAAATGTATATAACACGTGTACAAGCACATACTTTTTGTATGTGCAATGTACACCAAGTAATATTTCACCTAGACAATATGTATGCAAAACGTGTGTCAGGCCATTAGCACATACAATCACTGTCACGTTGCGTGACAGTCATATTTTTTCCGCTGGATAAAAAAGTAAGCTGCTACGCCGAAAAAAATTCACGCTACCCAATATGTGTTGTACGCAGGCGACCGTTTATGGGATTATTAGGCTGTGTAAATGTTGTCTTCTCTAGGCGACTCTGTCCTGACGGTGGCCTCGTTGACGGTGGTCTCGCACGCGGTGTGACAGAGATAGCGCGTTCCATATTATGCACGTTTTAAACATACACCTCAAGCTAACACGATTCTCCGAAAATGTAATATCGACCCGGTCATTTCACTTGTCATAAGGCTGGTCAACATAATGAAACTACAACAAGCACACGGTGTTTGTGTAACACATATGATTTATTAAATGATTGCAATGATTTATTAAATGTGTTTCAACCGGACATGAAATCTAACAAGTAACACCGAAGACTGCTAGTTTGTACAACGCTATAAGCTGTCCACGATTAACGTGTATAATAAAATTGTGAAATAAGTATGATTAATCGTGATCAAGCAGAGTTTAGAAAATCTGATAGACACCATCCCATATTGGTAAAGTGACACATTTTTCCATTAATAATGAAGTTGCGACAATATTACCGTCAGCATTCACTGGTCAAATGTCTGAGTCACTCCCGGTTGTTTCAAGCAAAGCGACCCGTTCCGCATGACTTGTTCGACACGACAGAACACATGTTCGCTGCTCGACTATACAATTAGGAAGAAGCCATAAATACCAAAGATGATTCATGGCAGTCAAAGAAACCCGGACTTGCCCGGTCCAACCCTGTTATTAGGGGGTATTGTTACGTGTCACCGGGAAGTAAAATGTTGTGGTCTTTCAGGATATGAATTTTTGTTTACCTTTTTTTTTCACAAGCCGCCACCATAAATCCCACATTCCACACAAACACTAGACTGCACCTGCAACTAGCATCCGACACCTCGTGAACACTCGCGTCGTCTGTTACTTACATATAGCGTCGGTATCTCTAGATGATTTATCCTAAAATCGCGCAAAGACAATCCTACATATACGAACGAATAACCCGCAGCATGTCAATTAAACAGTATGTGGTATGTCCTCATGTTCCTATAGGCAATCAAGATGTTTACTTCTTGTCACGGTGGAAGTATAAACGATTAAACAATCATGCGTGCTAATTGCGAACGTCATGCTACTGTCCAAAGTTTCTATTCAATTTCTCTTTCCTGATTCTTTTTTCTGGGGTATTTCTTTGATTAAGCTTTCTTTCTAACCCCCAGACTACGTTCCAATATAGTCCTCTCTCCGTTCCACCAATTTCTATTCACGTCTCTTTTTCCTTTCCCATGTAACAATCCGTCATTAACTCCGCCTGTCCATCTGCGTCTCTGTATTTATCTGTCTCTCAGAGAGTCTCTCTGTGTCTCTCTGTCTCCCTGTCTCTCTGTCTCTCTGTCTCTCTGTCTCTCTGTCTCTCTGTGTCTCTCTGTCTCTCTGTCTCTCTGTCTCTCTGTCTCTCTGTCTCTCTGTCTCCCTGTCTCCCTGTCTCCCTGTCTCTCTGTGTCTCTCTGTCTCTCTGTCTCTCTGTCTCTCTGTCTCTCTGTCTCTCTGTCTCTCTGTCTCTCTGTCTCTCTGTCTCTCTGTCTCTCTGTCTCTCTGTCTCTTCTCCCTGTCTCCCGTCTCCGTCCTCTGCTGTCTCCTCTGTCTCCTCTGTCTCCCCTGTCTCCTCTGTCTCTCTGTCTCCTCCCTGTCTCTGTCTCTGTCTCTCTGTCTCTCCTGTCTCCGTCTGTCCCTCTCCTGTCTCCTGTCCTCCGTCTGTATTCTCTGTCTCCTCCTCTGCCTCTGTGTCTGTCTGTCTGTCTCTCTCTCTCTCTCTCTCTCTCTCTCTCTCGCTGTCTGTCCGTCTGTGGCTGTCTGTCTGTCCGTCCACCAGGCATGTCTGTCTGTCTGTCCGTCTGTCCGTCTGTCTCGTCTGTCCGTCTCTCTCTCTCTCTCTCTCTCTCTCTCTCTCTCTCTCTCTCTCTCTGTATTCCTCTCTCTGCCTATTTTTTTTGAGTGGCTCTGTCATTTTATCATGTTCTCATTATGCGGCTCTATCTTATTTCTAATCGTTCTCTTGCTCGACGGTTGAAGACGTGTATCTTGATTACATGATGTCTGACGGACACAAACAACCGCCATCGTGTTTATTACGGTGGTGGCCATGTCATAGCCGTGTTACCCTATTTGGAACTATCAACTGGAGTCACGATTGCCTTATTCAAGGGTTATGTTCGTGATAAAACGCCAGTTACAAGTACCACGCTTCATTTATAAACATGCCTGTTACTGAGATACCAAGATAATGCTGCGTAATTACGCAACACCCGTATATTTATAATCATGATATTTTATGTATTGCCATAAAGTACGGGAGATGTTTCATGGAATCAAGTGTCAGACATAAAACACGGATCTCCAGTCTCCATTTGGACTAATTAGTAGTGTCATAAAAGTTGCTCCCACGATACGATCCGACAAGCAAGTTCAACCAACTAGACGGGCCAACGTACAACCAGACAAACAGACAGAACCAAACAGTATCCACAGTTATCCAAACAGACGACAAGCTCCTGGCGAGTAGATGGACCAGCACACCAGGAAACCAAAATTGACCAAGACACACTGTCCATCCAACAAACCCGACTAAACACGAACCACGTGTCTAGTTTACGAAATGACAGATCAAACCTGCGCGGTGTTTATGCATTCTACAATGACATAGAGTGTTCATGACAGGTTTCGCATTTGTTTGTGTCTACATGCAGAATCATTTACGATTTTAATAATTCAGTACCACACTTTAATCTCGTCGTTTCGAGAATAACGCATCAATCCGAACTCAATGGAATGATGTTGTTGATTGATATCACTTTGACGGCGCAACCAACGGCAATAGCAGCAGTATATTTGTATGGTTTATGTCATACGAATTGTGTTTTCACACCTCGATGTACACGGACGTTCACCTGCACAATTATATGTGGTTGTGCCGAATCCATACAACGATGTATGCGTGGTCGGTGCGTCGCCACAGCCGCGGTCAACATGTTAGCTAAATCGTTGATTTCAACAAGCGTGTTTGAATAAATGCATTGTTCTGACATATGCACGCGCGCGCGCGCACACACACACACACACACACACACACACACACACACACACACACACACACACACACACACACACACACACACACACACACACACACACACACACACACACACACACACACACACACACACACATACACACATACATACATATATACATACACACACACATACGCACGCACACACTCACACATGTACACGCACGCACACACACACACACACACACATACACACATACATATATATATACATACACACACACATACGCACGTGCACACATTCTCCACACATGGCATGCATCGCACACACGGTCACTGCATTTGTGCACGCCTGCCGGCTGGAAGAGGGAGCAAGGGAGAGAGAGGGACGGATGGAGGGAGGAGGAGGAGAGAGAGAGAGAGAGAGAGAGAGAGAGAGAGAGAAAGAGAGAAAGAGCCTGTCGCTGTTTTGGTAAGAAGCGCTAGGCTGTGAAACTGACAGAAATCAACGCCAACGCGACTCCTGTTCTCGGCAAACTATATAGAGTTGCTTTTATCATTTAAGACAATCTGTTCTGTTGCTGCACTGCTGTTTTCTGATTATTGGTGGTGTGATCTCGACAACTTGGCCTGGACATAAGAGACGAGCGGTGCCAAGTTTGTTGACATGTGCAGGCGGCAGTATGCCGGTTAAAATGCGTTGCATGTGGACGCGTGATTATAGATCGAGTGACCGAGTGACCGACGCCGTGGAACAATGACCGCTGTTCATCAGGCGATAGACGGACGTCGACCTCATGCAACTTTGATGTGAGTGGTCAAGTGTTGCGCAACGAGACTCATTTGTTGGTCGACAATTCATGTTGTTAGTCTGTCGTTACTCTGGCTGCGCTGTTGTCGTCGCTCTTCTTACACCACAAACGTTGCAGGTGATCTACTGACAAATAATTTGATCACTAAAATTCTCTGGTTGAACACACGCATACGCACGCACTAACGCACGCATGTACGCATGTGACTATGTGCGTATGCGTGCGTGCGTGCGTGCGTATACTGTATGTGTTTATAGGTCTACATACATGTATGTCGTGTATGTAGACCTATGTACGTACATACACATATAAGTATGTGTCCTTACGTGAATGCATGTACAAACGCTCATATGTACGTACCTATTTATGCATGCATGCATGTATGTACGTATGCATGCTCTATGCACTGTATGTTCGCGCAAAGCTATGTGTGAAAGCATTTACAACGATGCGTGCTGCTGAATAAATGCCTACTCCTCAAACCACTCAACATGTATTAACCATGGCAAGAGTTACATAATAACGTAGACTTCGTAGTATTGTTCTACGCATATAACTCACATAAGCCCCGTTATACAACGCCACCCCCCCCCCCTCCGACTTCGAGCTTACTACCTCCGCTGGTCTTGTGGTTGATATATCCCTTTCGTCGCCATTACCGTTCAAGTCACCCGATCTCGGCGTAACATTTACGCTCATACAATGGTCGTGTGTCGACCCTTATCGGGGTCACTTGGCCAGTGTGCGGGGACTACTGACGTTTGTTTGTATTGACGGAGGGAGTATTCCGGCTGAGTCACTGTGCCTGACAGTCCTACTGTGTTTGGAGGATTCTCATGCAGCAGATATGTCGACAATCGCTACAAAAAGTGACTTGCAAAATACGAGAAAGGGCATAAACCAGTGAAGGTGTCACGCGAGACAGTGCTCACAGGAACACGTCATGGTGTATGGAACCATGTCGTAAAAGGCTGATGAAGAAACGAGCATTAAAGAAAGCTGCTTCCTCGATGGGTTTAGATGCCCAAATAGGGTGTGTACTTGTGTGCGAATAATTGAAAAAGTGTGTATATTTGTCTAAATGGTCGAATGTATAGATTTGGGTCATTTTATATTCTACTTTGACAACAGCGTTCGCAGGGCTAGCACTTAGCCTTCAACTCACTGAATTTGTCGTCGACAACATCAGTACAGAAACATATGCATAATCACATTGCACGTTCGCGTGGAGTTTCTAAGTTTGATAATCTGTTCAATTAATGCTGGGGAAGGAATAAAACAGTTGATAGGTTTTCTGATGATGTCTCCAAAACTGTACACAACATTGCAAAATAAATCAACATGTCATAGTGGATACTAGGTAGGTTTTCGATTTCACGAAATGAATGTGAAATGAGAGGAGCGATAAAAATCGAATTGAGGAGGTACCTTTAACATTGAATTGAGGAGGTACCTTTAACATTGAATTGAGGAGGTACCTTTAACATTGAATTGAGGAGGTACCTTTAACATTGAATTGAGGAGGCACCTTTAACAATGAATTGAGGAGGCACCTTTAACATTGAATTGAGGAGGTACCTTTAACATTGAATTGAGGAGGTACCTTTAATATTGAATTGAGGAGGCACCTTTAATATTGACTGCAACATTGAAGATAGCGCCACATTGGTTCCCACGCACCAAGTCACACCAGACTCGTGGTAACACAACCGATTACTCTACTAACTCTCATCTGACATCCGTTAATAAAATATTAATTAAAGCGAAAAATTTGCAGGAGTTGTTATTAGGTTCGCTTAAATAACACATTTACTTAAGTTGTGGTTCCAGCAAGTGAATGAAGTTATCACGGTCACGACTCGTTTGGCCGTGATGACTAATACAACTTAAAATAAGAAATGTCTCATGCTTTTGTTTGGCTACTTAAACATTCATTCGCGAGACACCTTTTTTGAAGCCGCAAACGTAGAGTAAATATGCACTGAAAGCGTGCAAACCTCAATGTCGAGACCCAGGAACATGCTGCCAATTACAAACAGTTTAGTAGGCCAATCTATTCTATCTTAATGGAGTGTAACGCGTTATTAACGATCGGTTTTGTGTGCACTGTGTTGGGTCGTGACTATGTCGCAAATATCTCTTTGAATGTTGTTTCCATGAATAGAGTAAGAAGCAGTAACTGGGTGAATATATGGTTCGCATAGTCAGCAACTGTATTGTTAGCTTTGTTGACGGATGCAAGCTATCCTGGTATGGCTACACCGCTTGTTACAATACCAGTTCAAAATACCATCATGCAAGGCAGCCTACAGGATAGGAGAAGAGGGGAAACCATGCATACGGTGGGGAGCGCAGTAGAGCGCCGGACTGCCGCTGTGTCAAACATGGTCAAACTCGTTCACCTCCCGTTGTCGTGTGTCTTTCTGAAGAGACACAGAAAACCGTTGGTTTGGGCAATTTCGTTCACCCCCGGTGCAGGTGCCTTTCGGAAGACATTTGGTCCCTTCTATCTGGTGACTATGCCAGGGGAAGTAAAATATCCCACACAGGGGGTAAATGTGTAACCTGTCGTGGACTCACAGAGTGGTGGTCTCTATATCTAGCGGACTGTGTCGGAATTGCTTCCTGGTCGGGCGTGTGGGAGACGACGAGCAGGCAGTGTATACGACAGCAATGTCGTCATTTACTCCAATCACTGGTCTATAGCAGTATATATACAGACAGAAACTATAAGAAATAACTAGCTGAATAACATCGTAGAGCAGACCAGTCTACATCTCCCTACCCTGCTGCTCGTTGCAGAAGACAGACCAGACTGGGGCAGACTGACAGTGGCCATAGCATCCCTACTAATACGACCTAGAAAGGGACGAAGCTTGTGAAAGGTAGACAGTAACTATCTTCTGTATGATGGACCTTCCACGAGCCGTTATATCAACATATCCTGGATATCTATAATTATACCACAACGGCGAAACAATACAACGGTTCAGTGACTCATCGTTTCTTGTGCCAATATATGGTTCTCACAACACCGCTTTGTATATTTAAAAACTGGGGACTGACCCCGGATGTATCGAGGCAATGCGAGAAGGTCATCTGTTGAAGAAAAGCGTATCCGAACAAGAGCAACACATAGTGGCGGAACAATAGTATGATTTATATAACTCATCCAAAATACAAATACGGGTGTACAGTGTGGTTTAGGCCACGTTCTGCGGATCTTTGTAGAATCCCACCATGACTTATTATTTCTCTTTCCTTGGATGTTACTTTTTGCCTGGCTGACTATTTACCGTTTTTGGTATTCGTTCATGTATTTTGTCGTATTTTGTATATTCGCACTAGTGCCTTATTTGACTTAATCTTACTATTTATTACACACGAATACCATATTAGTTGAACATCGGACATTTCGGCAGCAGGACGATTGGGTAAGAGGACTATTCAGTAATAAGACATTTTGGTGATCAGATGTTTCGGTAATAGGACACGAAGTACATGACGCAAATATCCTATTACCGAAACATACGATTACTAAAACGTCCTATTGCCCAAATGTCCTACAACCGCAACATCCTATAACCAAAGAGTATGTTGCCCAAATATCCATGACCAAAGTGTCCTTTACCAAAATATCATGGATTCACCGTAGCAGTAGGGATATTATCGTGGCATAGGCGATGATCCACCAATATGTGAAAGCTACTCGAAAGGAATAAATATTACGCTAATACACAGCTGCGATAGAAATTATACCCGAACTTTGGGGTGTTTTGGTTGCCTATAACTTAACATTTAAAGACGCATTCGCACTATCTGTTTTGCGTGTGTATTGCGTTGTTGAATACCTTCGTGTTGCGTTTACTTATTTTGTTTATGGAATTTTGATAACCTGTCAAGTTTGCTCAAATGAGTAGCTTTCCAGACTAGCTTGGAACATTGCATATACTGCGGCAGTTCCCCTACGGCTATGGTATAGCCGAGGAGTAAGCGTCACGACCGCCTTTTCAGAATCAAAGGCGGACACCAGCGCTATATATCTATATATGTTGCTCTCCACCTTGTTCCCTGCTGTACAGGGGTGAGGGTTAGGTACAGTAAAGCTGAACCACTCTCTGTGTCTTTTCCTTCGATAATTATTTTCTGTCCATCGCTCCCTCTCTCCATCTGTCATCCTCCGCTGATCTTCTCATGTCCCTCCTCACGCAGTCCTCCCATCTCAGCTGTGGCCTTCCACTTTTCCTGTGTCTTTTATGTTGTTCCGCCTCTGCTTTCTTCGCTATTTTCCGGCATCCATCCTTGCCAAATGGCCTGCCCATCTCATTCGGCTTCTCATTAATTCTCGTGGTACACTGCATTGCATTCCAACCTCTTTTCTCAGGTCATTCGTCCTTCTTCTGTTTACCTTCTTTGTTCTTGTTATTCTTCTAACCCATTTGTCCTCACAAACTTGTAAGCTTCTGTTGTTGTTGTTCTGACAGCGTCACTGTCTCCAGACTACATAGGCATGCTGGTGTGACACACACTCTAAGGACTTTCCCTTTCAGCTTTTTTGAGATTGTTCTGTCCATCATGACTCTCTTTGCCTTTCTCCAAACATTCTCTCCTGCTTGTATTCGGCGTCGCACCTCCACATCTGAACGCCCATCCACAAATAAAGATTGTTTATCTGTGAGTCATACTAAAAAGATGCGCAGAACTTTATCTGCAAGGAATGTGAAAGATCGTCTCATCGTTCCAACAGCCACGTAGGTTGCCCGCACGATTCCGGGGTGTACATAAAAAGACATGGGAACTATAGTGTGTGTCCTTTTGGGACGTACATAATTTTCTCCATGAATGCTGTGCACGTTTTCCGCGCTTTATAATAGATCTATGTGCGTTTGCTGTTTATCCTGTAAAAACCGAGAAGTTGAACTGAACAAGCGTGGTCATTGTCCCTATTCAGTCTACGGGTGCTCAATTTGTCTGGCTTTGCAATGATAATAGGCGTTAACAGACGCCCAGCAGGATAGTTCTGTTCCGGTGTGGACCATCTCATCGCCGTGTCAAAGACGTTACCGACATATGACACTTCTTATTCGTCACGATAATTGGCCGTCCAATTGACACAGAAACGGGGCTGGCAGGTGTCGTCTGTAATAGGCAGATCGACATAACAAACCGGGGTTGGGACAGTTTTGTGAAGATACATGTAAGTCATTCAGGTTTCGCGCCAAGGGGGCACTACGCCACGCAAGGAATCGCCCTGTGATATTTAACTACCCGTGATCACGTAGATTCCGTTTCGTGTGTGTTGGAAGACAAATTACAGCCTCCGTGGAAACATGTAAGACACGTGAACAATTAGCGTTATTATACTTGGAAAGACAGCCCGCGTAGACGGAAGCCGTCTGCTGTACCGCCCCATGTAAATGGGTCATATTTACGAAGACGGACACTCCTCGTTAAATTAAAACCTACGCGCATTGTTGCCCGTTTGCTCCCGCATAAATGCCACTTTTATCTCATCTTTCCTCACAATGTATCTCAATGTAAAATGGTCATAGATCATTCTATACTAAGATGTTTTTTTCTTTAAATGTTACCTAATCGCAAATGATCACGCCTCTTTGTGTTCCAAGAAAGCTTGGC
Source organism: Paraescarpia echinospica (assembly GCA_020002185.1). Classification (NCBI taxonomy): domain Eukaryota; kingdom Metazoa; phylum Annelida; class Polychaeta; order Sabellida; family Siboglinidae; genus Paraescarpia; species Paraescarpia echinospica. The sequence continues at coordinate 61,971,276 of CM034535.1, forward strand.
GTAAAACGGTCGCTGCTATATTTGGCCAATCACTGGTTAACAGTAGCACAAGTATTTAATGGGAACTTGCCGCTATTGTGAATCGCAAGAACAAATATATTTGAACTATACACTACTTGGAATAGGTGAACGTTTTGTACTGATTGACCCAGTGTGAGTACAAGGCTCAGTGTGTTCAATCAGTGCACGAGATTGCGTCGCTTGGATTTAATATTAACTCCCCTTAAGGTGATTAATTTCCCTAAGGTTCAAGCATGTTTTTTCACGAAACCGTTTTTTGGTGAATGCCCCACTGGAAAAGATGCAACGATCCAGCGTTATCAAAGGAAAGAGAACACGAGTGTATATCTACGTCCAATTTAATTAATATATACATTATTTGTTCCGTTGCCTGCAAACATCCTCGCCAAGGGTGGTGAAAGTATGAACAGAGAGGTCGCTGAATCTGTTCTACTTCGTCCCACTTGCGGTCTTGTTTGGCCGATTGGTCGTGCCCATCTTCAGACAGTCCCAGTTCTCATACGCACACACACACGCGCACGTGCACGTGCACGTTCACACACACACACACACACACACACACACACACACACACACACACACACACACACACACACACACACACACACACACACACACACACACACACACACATACACACACACACACACACACAAACACACACACACACACAGCCACCGCAAAAACGTGTGAGATATGAGTATGTAAGACGGCAGACACGACCGCGCAAGTGTTTTAGAGATTACAGCAATTGTGTAATCCAACTACCGCAGTTCCTTGCAGCCGTTGGCTATATGGTCCGACTGTAAAAACACCGCTGGACACTTGGACGTGTAATATGTAGTATTAGAAGTGTTATACTTAATATGTGGCCGCAGTTCTTTGCAGCCGTTGGCCGTAAAAACACTACTGGACGGTAAACCTTGGTGGACAATTGTATGTCTAATATGCAGCATCAGACGTTTTATACTGAATATTCGTGTTACTTTGAATGGAATAAAGTGTTACTTAATACAACCGTAGTTCACATTAATTCACATTAAAAATTATATTATAAATATTACTATTATTAAATTTTCTAAATAGTTTTGTAAAAAGAGGTATACACTGTAAAGATCAATAATTTTGTTGGTCTTACCGAAATGTCCTATTGCAAAATGTGTGGTTACCAAAATATCTTATTACCGAAGGGACATCTTTAAAATGACCAAATAATTCAGATTATTTTCAATAGTTTTACCGAAATGTCCTAATGCCGAAATGTCTGATTACCAAAAAGTCCTGTTACCAAAATGTATGTTGCCAAACTGTCCATGGCCAAAGTGTCTTTTACCAAAACGTCTGGCTACCACGGACATACGCACGCACGCCTGCCACATACGTATGGCCGTGTAGTGTGTCACATGCGTCATTGTGTTGTCCCTCTGACAAAGAAGAATATCGCTGAAAAACTTGCTTACTTTCCCGTCTATGCATTTCTTTTATAATAATAATAATAATAATCTTTATTGATACATAATGTTAAGTATAGCACAGATGTAGCAGTAATATGAAACATGTATACATTACGTATCAAATGGAACGAAGCAACACATTGCTTGTGTTCCTTATTCATGTCATATATGCAATGAAATCTATGATTCGTGTAAAAATAAAAAATAAAAATAAAAAACATCTTCATAATAAACTAACAAATTATTTAATAATGCATTATACGAGTACCGTAAGTCTGAACATCAGGTACATCTTAACATGACATCATTATGCGAGTACCATAACACTGAACACCAGGTACATCTTAACACGACAACATTATACGAGTACCTAACACTGAACACCGGGTACATCTTAACACGACAACATTATACGAGTACCTAACACTGAACACCGGGTACATCTTAACATGACAAAATTACATTAAAGCAGCATTTAGCATATGTTTGCTAGAATTAGACGCTTGGTCCTTTGTTTGAACATATGAATAGATGTACAATATTGTAAATAGTTATTTGTAATAAATGTATTCCAGATTTTAGGACCAACATAAGCCAAAGACAGTTGTCTACAATTAGTCTTGCAGTATGGTATTTTATATGTTACTTCCTGTCTTGTATTATATTTATGTGTGGATATTTGCAGGACAAATACATCATGATATATATCTGGCAACATACCCCTATTATGCTTGTACATTAGAATACAGCATAAATATTTATTTACGTCATAAATATTCATTATTTGATAAGATGTAAATAAAGGCTGCGTATGATCAATAAATCCTACATGACTTATTACACGCAAAACTCGTTTTTGGAGTAAATGAATTTTAGCAAGGTATATATTCGGGGCCCTTCCCCAGACGACATTACAATAAGTAATATATGGGTATATATATAAAAATGTAATACAGGTTTAACAATGATTTGTTATCTAATTTGTTTGTCACCTTTTTTATAATACCAATATTCTAAGAAATTTTATTTGATATATATTTAATGTGTATGCTCCAATTCAATGTATTATTTATAAGCAAACCCAAAAACTTTATCTCATGTACAGTGTTAATTTGTATGCCGTCTATGCAAATGTTATTACACCTCTCTCTTATACTGATCGTATTACTAAAGGTCACTGTGTGAGTTTTCTGTATATTCAAAGAAAGTTTATTAATGTTAAGCCATAAAGATAGTTTTTTTATTTCAGAGTTCAAAACATTTTCCATTTCATCTATATTGTTGCCTTGTATAAAGATGCTCGTGTCATCAGCAAACATAATGGTAAACGTTGTGTCAGATAAAGTAGATAAATCATTTATATAGATAAGAAACTGGCTCGTCTTGATAACACGTCCCCCACTCCTATACACATACGTAAACAGTTCGCGGTTTCCTTAAGAAGCATGCGCCGGCTGGTAAACGAGAGTGCGTATTGCCGGGAGGCGTGCCGACTCGTAAACAACATGACCCTGATCTAAGGAAAGATGGCGACCCAAGTATTGTGTTGACATGGAGATAAGTGTGACCGAGACGACATGAAGGAAGGGACACCAACGGCGACGACAACGACGACGACGACGACGACGACTAAAACAAACGACGACGATGGCGGCGGCGGCGACGGCGACGGCGACGGCGACGGCGAGAGAGACGACGACGACGACTGTAACGAAGATGACGTTGGTTCCGTAGGTTTAACAATATTTATTGAGAGTCCAACCCTTTTTATCTACGTGTGTCCCGCCGTGGTGCGGTGACTGCAGTTGTACCGTCGAAGTTGGTGTTACGCCCACAGTGACACAGCACTTATGCAACGATAACGGCACAGTCGAGAAGACAACACTAGACACAACGACCACGACTCAACCACCAGACGACCACATCCTATGTGGCAAACCGTGATACAATCAGGACATTAACATGAACGACTCGGCCACTCTCAAAACCACAAACACGATCCGTCCACGAACACGTGACCTATCAATACCACAACGACGAAACATAGGCATGCGTGAGGAAAGTTTGACAAATATAACAGGGAAATAGAAGAGATTGAGAGAAGGGAAGAGGAAGATTTACCATAAGACGGAGAGATATGTCGAGAGAGATCCTCAAACGACAGGGTGAAGAGAACAGAGTGGGAGAGAACAGAAGAAGATCTTAATCGGTATAGATCACTCTTCAAGAAGGCGGAGTAAACCAAGTTGTGTTCCACCGATCCTCAAGAGACCAAGGAGAAGAAGAAAACCAAGAAGAAGAGGAAGAAGATGACGAATAAAACCAAGAAAGAAAGAAGAAAAGCACTGGTAAGAAGAAAACAAGAGAAAGACGAAAACAAATAGCAAGAAAACAAATACAAATAAAAACAAAAATACGAAGAGGAAAACCAAGAACAAAATAACAAGAAAAAAAAACCCAAACAACAACAACAATAAGAAGAAGAAAAGAACGCAACATAGACAACAAAATCTCGCCGCAGGACAGACTCACAAAGAGACGGGGTTACATAAGTTAACGTTGTGTGCGGGGGCACTTTCAGAGGGTGATCGCCCTCGGCGGCTTTATGGTGACCTTCTATTTGTGGTTCTACCTACGACGCACACTATATGTAACCGGAATCATGCAGATCTCAATGGATGTCACTAGTGTCAACATCTCGATGCTTTGTGGTTTTAGCCAGTGAATGAACAGTGGGAATTATACCATCTTGACTCATGACTGTTCAGCGAATAAACCCCGTAAATTAAAGTCCCACGACAATTCGAGTGTTTCGTTTAAGACTAGTATTACCAAAAAATGAACTAACGTAATATTAGCTACGACGGCCTTGCATCGTTCGTGCAAACACGTCAGTTTTTTTTAGTGAAATAATTTCACAAAACGTTTACGTGTTTTGTAAGCAGATTCGCGTGACGAATAAATGGTAAATGTTGTATATCTTCTATGAACAATACAATGTTGCTGTTCGTTCTTTAGCAGGCTGGCCGATCTAACGGTCAAAGTCAATTATTTGGAAGATATTTGTACAACCACGCCCTTTTGATGAAATCGACTGCATAAACAACGTATTTACACACATTTGAAAATCACAGAAGCTGATTCACGATGAGCCGAATCTATTGAGATTGGAGTTTAAGCCCTGACCAAATGAATATTTTATGAATATGGTGTCATTGTCGAGTCAGGATTTTCATCACGAAATATAAATATGTGATGAAATCCCTAGTCACGTGTACCGGAAACACGAAACCTGGAAGACACACAAACGCACCGACGCACAGACACACAAAGAGACACACATATTATTAATTAAGGCGGATATATACGCACGGAGAAACAAAGAAAGTATACTGAACATTTTCGAAGTACCATTTAAAAAACATAATTTTCCTTACATTCAGACTGTTGTTGTCTACTACAGTAATATTGTGGGTGCGTATGTTTGTGTGTGTGTGTGTGTGTGTGTGTGTGTGTGTGTGTGTGTGTGTGTGTGCGTGTGTGCGTGTGCGTGTGTGTGTGCGTGTGCGTGTGGGTGGGCGTTTGTGAGTGTATATATATTATATACTGCAACCTTTTTATGAGCAAGAGAACGATTTACTGTGTGAATATTTTGCTATGCGGTTTTGGGTAAAGTTTGTCGATTTACAAGAATATAAATAAAAAAATATAAATTAACCATTTCCATATATATATATATATATATATATATATATATATATAGTATACATAGTATACAGTTGCATTGTTCCTACACTATTGCAAATGATCATTCTCTCAATTACGCAAAATATTTACTATGAACAATGCGAACTAATTCCCGCACGGGGGTTCATAAAATAAATAGAGTTAATTCGATCGATCGGACACCCCATGTTATATCAACAGCTTTGCCGATAATTTCATTACAATACCAGTGAATGGAGCTCGCAGCGAAAGGTACCGCTTGAACCTGGCACGGTGACTGACAGGTCAACGTCGGGGCAAGAAACACCGAACGAATTCTGCAATTATGATTGATAGATTGACAAAATAAAGTAGATAAGTCAACACTTTAAAGTGTCCCCGTTGTCCGCCGCTTTTATCGTTTGTTGGATCACACATTTCGCGTCTCTATCTGACATGAAAGCAATCCAATTTGAAGTGTTTCGATGGTCCCGCATCAAACGTCTCCTGTCAGGTTCATCTGAGTTGCACCATGTCCTTTCGCGGGCATGCTTGCTCGAATACGTGCACTAGGTTAACTTTGATGGTACTGCTCCAGTTGTATGTTTTCCTTTGCTGTTGTAGCTGCGGCTGCTGCCATTATTTGATTTCACGGTGCATGACTTACGATAAATTGCTAGTGATTGTGACGCGGTACAAAACATGTTGCAAAGACTACTATGAAAAGAAAAATCGCATTTTTAGCGGGCTGGAACTGCTGTTTTTTGTATTATATTTCTAGTTGCAGAGTTGTGGATATGGATGTTAGTGATAGAAGGTTCTCCGGTGTTCGCAGACAGAATGCGGTTTAGTGGATAACATATGTCGGTAGTATCTTCCATGTTGTTTTTATTTTAAACAAGATTGTGGGATTTGATCAAAAAGTAGGCGACTAGACAACGAATACTTTTGTGATCAACGCAGGAATTCTTCGTTGAGGTACACTTGTCCCATTCCTGTTAATTATTCTACATGACTGCTGTCTGGGTCAAATATAACCATAAGAAATAAACACTAAACACGTGACTGTATTTGATGTATACATACGTACACATGTATGCCTGGTGTATTGATTCACCGAGTATAATCTGATATTACAGAATATGCCACAGTTTTCGGATACAGACTAGCCTCGAAACCTCAAGGTCAGAGCTTATCGCTTGTCAAACAATCATTAAACTATATCATTTCTAGAAATGTGTATACCCAAATGATTAAGCTTTAAATATTCTAGGAAACTGTGTAATCGGAGCTCCCGCAGGAGAGATCTGTTTGTTTGATGCGACTACCAAAAAATATAGCTACATAGACCAGAAGGCGAATTCTCCGGAGGGATCGTCCATGTCCGATTCCTGTTGGGATTGAGATGGAATGGACGATATGGAAATCTGTTGAAATTAAAATAATTTCATTTAGTTAAAAATAAAAGCCAATTTCAAATATATCCACAGGATTCCCGTGGGCAGTGGCGGCAGTTCCAGCCACTACCAACAGGAGTGCGTACATCAACATGTCGCAGACGCCAGTCGCGTCGTAAATCGCGTCGTGACGTGTAGGACCACCTAGAGGCGTGTGGGGATCTCGGGGGTCACAATGTTAAGATGGCCTTATCGTCAGTTTTGCATGTATGGGGCTGACATTTTGTGTGCGATCTAGCGTGCCCATTGGGATGGTTCGTAGATTTTGATTTGTTAGAAATTCGTTCGGGGGGTGGGTGGGAAGTCACAATTTTACGATGCCACTTATCTCAAACAGTTTTGCATGTGTGGGGCTAAACTTTTGTGTGCTATTTATATCTAGCGGGCCCAATGAAATGGTTCGTGGATTACTATTTTTTTAAATTCGACCCGGGATCTCGGGGGTTACAATTTGAAACCAATTTTAGCGCAGGCGACTGCTTTTCCCCCCGGGCAACGTCGTGAAACTCGGCTAGTTATTGTACAATTATAATGTTACATGTTTCATATTTCGTACACAAATTAATTCCCCTTGGGCACTTTCAATAACACATTTTGTACCACATTTTGTACCACATTTCTACCCGTGAACCATTATAATAATAATAATAATAATGGTTTATTACACAAAACGATAATACATTCCAACCAATTACATACATAGATTGCCATGGTTTCTGTAATGAGGATATAAAGCCACGAGTGGCTGATTAACCCTCACAATACATGTGATACATATGTAAATTTCATGGTGCAAGATAACAATTTGTGTGATTGAAGAAAGAAGAAAAACTACAACATAATTTACAGCAGTACTATTTTCATGAATACTGAATTTAAAATTGCAACAACGAATGCTATTTATATAAGTCATTAATACTATTTACTAGCAAGACTTTATTGAGTTGACGTTTAAACGTTGCTAATGCATAATTATAATTACAATCCACTGTTGTCGCCGTATAGTTCCATAATTTAACAACTTGATATCTAATGGTTTTATTACTTTTTGAAATCGGCACATGTAGTAATTCTGCATTGCGTGTCCTATGTTCGAGTAGTTCGTTATTTCTAATGAACATCCTTGTCATAACCGACGGAAACATATTCTTAACGATTTTGTACATAAACAGCACAACCGTGTATTCGTAGATTTTTCTTGTTGGTAAAATGGACAGCGTCTTGAAGAGTTGGTCTTTGTGCGCTCTCTATGGAGCTGACATAATTAACCGAATTGCATACTTTTGTAATTTTAATAAAGAACTAATATGTGTATTATATGCTCCTCCCCACACTTCGACACAATACGTTAGATATGGATATAAAAATATATGATATAATGTTACAAGGGATGATCTACTAAGTTTTTTTAGATTTACTTATAATTCCAACAGCTGTGGCTATTTTAGATTTATATACCGTATATGAAAAGACCAGGGCAAATTAGCATCGATTAAAATTCCTAAGAATGTTGTGTTTTTTACTTGAGTAATTTGTAGACCATCAATAAAGATGGCAATTGGATTGGATACCTTTTTATTTACTGATTTGAAGACAATAACATGTGTTTTACAGGTATTTAAAGACAGTTTATTACTCTTTAACCAAATAACACATTTTTGTAGTTCTTGATTCATGACAGTTTTTAGCTCGCTAAGACTGTTACCATCGACAAAACATTTGTATCATGAGCAAATATAATAGGAAATAGGATATATGATACGTTACCAATGTCGTTAATATAGATTAAGAATAACAGTGACCCTATTATTGATCACTGTGGGACACCACAGCATGTAGACTGAATGTTCGATTTTACTCCATCAAATAAAACATGTTGCATTTTATTAGACAAACAACTTTCCAGCCAGGCAAATGCTCTTCCTCTAATGTCATAATGTTCAAGTTTATTAAGTAATATTTTATGGTCAACTGTATCGAAAGTTTTATTGAAGTCAAGAAAAACTCCTAATACGTAGTAACCATTATTTATAGCTGTTGTATCTACTAGTTGCACAAGAGCCATGTTTGCAGAATGCTTCTTCTTAAATCCAAACTGGTAATCATATAAGATGTTATGTTTGTTTATGAAAGATGTTGATCTGTTTTTAGAGAAAACTGACAAAATCGATATTGGACGGCAATTGGTTACGAGTGTCTTGTCACCGCCATTGTATATCGGGATCACTTTTCTTCTTTTCATGTCGTCTGGAAAATACATTGGCACGGTGACTGACAGGTCAACGTCGGGGCAAGAAACACCGAACGAATTCTGCAATTATGATTGATAGATTGACAAAATAAAGTAGATAAGTCAACACTTTAAAGTGTCCCCGTTGTCCGCCGCTTTTATCGTTTGTTGGATCACACATTTCGCGTCTCTATCTGACATGAAAGCAATCCAATTTGAAGTGTTTCGATGGTCCCGCATCAAACGTCTCCTGTCAGGTTCATCTGAGTTGCACCATGTCCTTTCGCGGGCATGCTTGCTCGAATACGTGCACTAGGTTAACTTTGATGGTACTGCTCCAGTTGTATGTTTTCCTTTGCTGTTGTAGCTGCGGCTGCTGCCATTATTTGATTTCACGGTGCATGACTTACGATAAATTGCTAGTGATTGTGACGCGGTACAAAACATGTTGCAAAGACTACTATGAAAAGAAAAATCGCATTTTTAGCGGGCTGGAACTGCTGTTTTTTGTATTATATTTCTAGTTGCAGAGTTGTGGATATGGATGTTAGTGATAGAAGGTTCTCCGGTGTTCGCAGACAGAATGCGGTTTAGTGGATAACATATGTCGGTAGTATCTTCCATGTTGTTTTTATTTTAAACAAGATTGTGGGATTTGATTAAAAAGTAGGCGACTAGACAACGAATACTTTTGTGATCAACGCAGGAATTCTTCGTTGAGGTACACTTGTCCCATTCCTGTTAATTATTCTACATGACTGCTGTCTGGGTCAAATATAACCATAAGAAATAAACACTAAACACGTGACTGTATTTGATGTATACATACGTACACATGTATGCCTGGTGTATTGATTCACCGAGTATAATCTGATATTACAGAATATGCCACAGTTTTCGGATACAGACTAGCCTCGAAACCTCAAGGTCAGAGCTTATCGCTTGTCAAACAATCATTAAACTATATCATTTCTAGAAATGTGTATACCCAAATGATTAAGCTTTAAATATTCTAGGAAACTGTGTAATCGGAGCTCCCGCAGGAGAGATCTGTTTGTTTGATGCGACTACCAAAAAATATAGCTACATAGACCAGAAGGCGAATTCTCCGGAGGGATCGTCCATGTCCGATTCCTGTTGGGATTGAGATGGAATGGACGATATGGAAATCTGTTGAAATTAAAATAATTTCATTTAGTTAAAAATAAAAGCCAATTTCAAATATATCCACAGGATTCCCGTGGGCAGTGGCGGCAGTTCCAGCCACTACCAACAGGAGTGCGTACATCAACATGTCGCAGACGCCAGTCGCGTCGTAAATCGCGTCGTGACGTGTAGGACCACCTAGAGGCGTGTGGGGATCTCGGGGGTCACAATGTTAAGATGGCCTTATCGTCAGTTTTGCATGTATGGGGCTGACATTTTGTGTGCGATCTAGCGTGCCCATTGGGATGGTTCGTAGATTTTGATTTGTTAGAAATTCGTTCGGGGGGTGGGTGGGAAGTCACAATTTTACGATGCCACTTATCTCAAACAGTTTTGCATGTGTGGGGCTAAACTTTTGTGTGCTATTTATATCTAGCGGGCCCAATGAAATGGTTCGTGGATTACTATTTTTTTAAATTCGACCCGGGATCTCGGGGGTTACAATTTGAAACCAATTTTAGCGCAGGCGACTGCTTTTTCCCCCGGGCAACGTCGTGAAACTCGGCTAGTTATTGTACAATTATAATGTTACATGTTTCATATTTCGTACACAAATTAATTCCCCTTGGGCACTTTCAATAACACATTTTGTACCACATTTTGTACCACATTTCTACCCGTGAACCATTATAATAATAATAATAATAATGGTTTATTACACAAAACGATAATACATTCCAACCAATTACATACATAGATTGCCATGGTTTCTGTAATGAGGATATAAAGCCACGAGTGGCTGATTAACCCTCACAATACATGTGATACATATGTAAATTTCATGGTGCAAGATAACAATTTGTGTGATTGAAGAAAGAAGAAAAACTGCAACATAATTTACAGCAGTACTATTTTCATGAATACTGAATTTAAAATTGCAACAACGAATGCTATTTATATAAGTCATTAATACTATTTACTAGCAAGACTTTATTGAGTTGACGTTTAAACGTTGCTAATGCATAATTATAATTACAATCCACTGTTGTCGCCGTATAGTTCCATAATTTAACAACTTGATATCTAATGGTTTTATTACTTTTTGAAATCGGCACATGTAGTAATTCTGCATTGCGTGTCCTATGTTCGAGTAGTTCGTTATTTCTAATGAACATCCTTGTCATAACCGACGGAAACATATTCTTAACGATTTTGTACATAAACAGCACAACCGTGTATTCGTAGATTTTTCTTGTTGGTAAAATGGACAGCGTCTTGAAGAGTTGGTCTTTGTGCGCTCTCTATGGAGCTGACATAATTAACCGAATTGCATACTTTTGTAATTTTAATAAAGAACTAATATGTGTATTATATGCTCCTCCCCACACTTCGACACAATACGTTAGATATGGATATAAAAATATATGATATAATGTTACAAGGGATGATCTACTAAGTTTTTTTAGATTTACTTATAATTCCAACAGCTGTGGCTATTTTAGATTTATATACCGTATATGAAAAGACCAGGGCAAATTAGCATCGATTAAAATTCCTAAGAATGTTGTGTTTTTTACTTGAGTAATTTGTAGACCATCAATAAAGATGGCAATTGGATTGGATACCTTTTTATTTACTGATTTGAAGACAATAACATGTGTTTTACAGTTATTTAAAGACAGTTTATTACTCTTTAACCAAATAACAAATTTTTTGTAGTTCTTGATTCATGACAGTTTTTAGCTCGCTAAGACTGTTACCATCGACAAAACATTTGTATCATGAGCAAATATAATAGGAAATAGGATATATGATACGTTACCAATGTCGTTAATATAGATTAAGAATAACATTGACCCTATTATTGATCACTGTGGGACACCACAGCATGTAGACTGAATGTTCGATTTTACTCCATCAAATAAAACATGTTACATTTTATTAGACAAACAACTTTCCAGCCAGGCAAATGCTCTTCCTCTAATGTCATAATGTTCAAGTTTATTAAGTAATATTTTATGGTCAACTGTATCGAAAGTTTTATTGAAGTCAAGAAAAACTCCTAATACGTAGTAACCATTATTTATAGCTGTTGTATCTACTAGTTGCACAAGAGCCATGTTTGCAGAATGCTTCTTCTTAAATCCAAACTGGTAATCATATAAGATGTTATGTTTGTTTATGAAAGATGTTGATCTGTTTTTAGAGAAAACTGACAAAATCGATATTGGACGGCAATTGGTTACGAGTGTCTTGTCACCGCCTTTGTATATCGGGATCACTTTTCTTCTTTTCATGTCGTCTGGAAAATACATTTAGTTAACAATAAGTTAATAACATGTATTAAAGGAAGTAGCAAAGCATGATATGTTAATTTAACAATATGTGGTTATTAAGTCCCAACCACGACTTGATATTTTTAGATCTTTGATTATAGTTTTTACTTCATTCAGTTCAACTGAGGAGATAAATAATTGTATGGAACTTTCGACGCTTAATATATATTGACGGGTCAATAGCATTTTTGATAATCTTTTCAGCCAACGATGGTACAACCTTAACATAATAGTTATTGAAGTAATCGGCAATTACTTTTTTATGGGGGAGTTTTTATTTTTTATGGATTACTTGCTTAATAGAGTGGAGTGTTAAGATAAACAAGAGAGAGGGAGAGAGAGAGAGAGAGAGAGAGAGAGAGAGAGAGAGAGAGAGAGAGAGAGAGAGAGAGAGAGAGAGAGAGAGAGAGAGAGAGAGAGAGAGAGAGAGAGAGAGAGAGAGAGAGAGAGAGAGAGAGAGAGAGAGAGAGAGAGAGAGAGAGAGAGAGAGAGAGAGAGAGAGAGAGTGAGAGATCAGGTTGGATGAAAAGAAAATTAAGCAAGTGGACGGCTTTGCGTGCCTTGGAAGAATGGTTACGGCGGATGGGCGTTCAGATGTGGAGGTGCGACGTCGAACAGAAGCAGGAGCGAATGTTTGGAGAAAGGTAGATATAGTCATGATGGGCAGAACGATCTCGATAAAGCTGAAAGAGAAAATCATGAGAGTGTGTGTTACACCGGCATGCCTATATTGTATGGAGACAGTGACGCTGACAGAACAACAACAGAAGTTGCAAGTTTGTGAGAACAACTGGGTTAGAAGAATAACAAGAACAAAGAGGGTAGACAGGAGTAGAACGAACGACATGAGAAAAAGAGGTTAGAATACAATGCAATGTAACAGGAGGATTATTGAGACGCCGGATGAGATGGGCAGGCCACTTAAGAAGGATGGATGGTGGAAACATAGCGAAGAGAGCAGAGGCAGAACAACACATAGAACACAGGAAAAGGGGGAAGAACACAGCTGATATGTGAGGATTGCGCGAGGAGGGTCCATAAGAAGATTGGGGAGGCTGAAAGATGGAGAGAGGGGGGCGATGTACAGAGCATTTTCGAAGGGAAAAACAACAGGGAACAAGGAGGACTGCAACAGAATCTGAAGGCAAGTTTTTAAAGTGACAACTGTTTGCGGTAATGTTTGCATTATTAGACGACATGCAGAAGTAGTAATGTAATTCACCTATATAACTGTTATCAATTTTGGTTGCAGTGAAAGATTGACAAATATACTGGATACAACGACTGGTGCATCCGGTACGTCGCGGTTTGTCTACGACACAATCTAATTTTTGTGCGTGACCTCCGTCAAGCTTCGTATTTGCCAACAATGTTGATAACGGTTATATACATGAATTACATTACTATTGCTGTATGACATCTAATAAATCAAACATTCCTGCATACAGTTGTTACTTTATAAACTTTGCCTTATGTTTTTGTCATAAAGAATCACTTTTGTGACCAGAATTTAAACAAAACATACGACGGAATGTCCGAACCCACCACGTGTTTTCTGATGGGTTGACGGAGGTTTTGCTAGGCAACAGTGGTGGTGGGTAGGTCAATGTGTTGGGTAAAGCCCAATCGTTCAAGTAATCGAACGAATATAGAAAGGGGCGAGTCAAAATCGACGCCTGTGAGAAGACCGACTTACAATGCTCCAAAGACAGGGGATAAATATTATACTTTATTTCCAACTATACCCAGCAGCCGGAGCGTCGTTAACTGTCTGCGTGCGTCACGTTGAGTCTCCCGTTTACTTGAAAGCAGTGAGCCAACGTTGTCGCGTGGACGGCTCTATAGGAATAACATGATCGTCTCATGGGTTGTTTCGTCTGTGTGTACAATTATTTCTTAAAACCTTTCATTACTGCGGTTGACATCATGCATACCAAATCTAGAAAAAATCGAATATGTCGCAGCTGTTGCAAGAGATTACATTATCGGTGCTCAACCGGTATTGTCAGTCGACAATAGTGGGTATAAAATGGCGGAATACTATCGTAAACTTGTCTTGCAGGTATAGTCTCGTAGACTCGTTTTAATGCATATTTACAGCAATGGGTTTTATATACTTGTTGATGAGTTACAAAGTGTAAGTCTGAAATAAATCTTGAGTCGTCTCCATTGATTCCAAGCCATGTCCCAAGTGTCTAGGATTCAAATCATCAATCAAGTCGCACTCTAGTGGTCAATAACTGTTAGCAACATTATTTATAGTCAACTTCTTTCGTCCGTCCTTCCTCCGCTCAGTGATTTCATGACAGGTTTTCTTTTCAATTCCCTGCGTTTTTTTACTTTCCCTGGCATAGGCAACAGACAGAAGGGATCAACGGCATATAGCGTCTCTTCGAAAAGACACAGGCAACGTAGGGTGAACGAAATTGCCTAAGTTTCGACACGGCGGCCAAACCACCGCCCGGCGGCACCAGGATTCGAACCTAGTCCCTCCGAACGACAGTCTGGCACTCTAACCGTTCGGCCAACTTCTGACGGGCAGTTGTCATGACGATACGCCAAATATAGAAAGTCTTGGAATTGCCAAAATTAATGTTCGAGACCACTAGGCAGAAATACCGTGTAATTTAGCAAATGGTTTAGTTGAGTAGTTGATATTTTTTGGCCTTCAATCGCATATCACAATACATTCATACAGGATTCAATTCTCACTCACTCTCTCTCTCTCTCTCTCTCTCTCTCTCTCTCTCTCTCTCTCTCTCTCTCTCTCTCTCTCTCTCTCTCTCCCTCTCTCTCTCTCTCTCTCTCTCTCTCTCTCTCTCTCTCTCTCTCTCTCTCTCTCTCTCTCTCTCTCTCTCTCTCTCTCTCTCTCTCTCTCTCTCTCTCTCTCTCTCTCTCTCTCTCTCTCCTCTCTCTCTCTCCTCTCTCTCTCTCTCTCTGGTGTCTAAGCCACATTGCTTCTGTCTTCTCCAGGCTCATTCTCAGTCCGTGTTTCTTGAACACCCTGTTCCATTCCTCCAACATATCTTGTAGCGTTCTGTTACTACGATCGTCTGCATACATAATCTTTCTGAGAACATCCTTCGTGCTGATCTTCGTGCTGACTAGTTCCATCACCATGATAAATAGTAAAGGGCTTAGGGCACTTCCTTGCCTCAAACCGATGTTAACTGGAAACTCTCCCGACAGCCCAGATCCAGCCACAAGTCTTCCTGTTGTTCTTTCATACATTGCTCCCACCATCATGGCTTCTGCTTCTGGCACGCCCATCCATCTCGCTGTTGCCAACACCACCTCTCTTGGGACTATGTCGTAGGCTTTCTCCAGGTCCACAAATCCCACTGCCACTCTCCCTTGCATCTCCAACCTCTTCTCCACCAGCTGTCTCAATGCAAACATTGCAACCGTCGTCCCTCTGTCCTTTCTGAATCACTGTTTTTCTTCACCCAATCCCTGCTCTATTCTCTTTCGAATCCCCCCATCCAGGATCCTCTCTAGCAGCTTCATGGTGTGACTTAGAAGTGTTATGCCTCTGTATTTCCCTGGGTCTTGCACATCTCCCTTCCTATTCCATACTTGGACAATCAGCCCTGTCAACCACTCTTCTGGTATTTTACCTTGCCTCAAACATGTATTCAGCAGCCTCTTTGTCCAGTTGATTCCACTCTCCCATTACCATCTGAACACGCATCTCGTCGATACCATGTGCTTTCCCCTTCTTCATCCCTTTTAACCCAGTTTGCATCTCTGTATCAGTAATATCGGCTAATTCCAGTTTCCTTTGTAAATACGATGGTAATTCCAAGTCATTGTCAAGAGAACTTGCTGCAATCTGTTGACAGTGGGACAGGCTGCATCTATTTAAACTAGATTCGCAGGGGGGATTCACAGAGAAGCCTGAAACTGGAGGCATAGATAAAGACAGCAGAAATAAATCGGCAAAGAACAGCCTGGAAAACTGTTCTGAATCAGGATATAAATGCATTTGTTTAAATGCAAGGAGCATAGTAAACAAAAGAAGTGAACTAAACATTATGGTAGAAGATATTGACCCTCACATAATAGGTATAACCGAATCGTGGGCCACCACTGATATATCAGATGCCGAATTGGGACTAACAGGATATGTAATGTTTAGGAAAGATAGAATAGGAAGAAAGGGAGGTGGAGTTATTTTATATATTAAAGAATCTATCCAGGCTTATGAAATAAAATTAGAAAGAGAAGCAGATTGCGAAGAAGCTGTTTGGTGTAACATAGTTACAGGAAACTCAACGTTAACAGTTGGGTTAGTTTATCGAAGTCCAAACATAAGCATAGAAGAGAATGAAAAAATACAAAACGCTATAAAGGAAGTAAGCAAACGGAACTGTATTATTATGGGGGACTTTAACCATGGGCATATACAATGGAAATCTCTACAGAGTATGGGGAGTGAGGACCACAAGTTTTTAGTTTTAGTACAAGATAGTTTCCTTTCTCAACATGTGCTAGAACCAACCAGGGGAGAGAATGTGTTAGACTTAGTTTTGTCCTCACAGAAAGAATTAGTTGACAATGTCAAGATATGTGAGCCACTGGGGAGTAGTGATCACAACCAGATACATTTACCATCAAAGTAAAATCAGAAAGGAATAGTAAAAAGCAGTATAGGAGAAATTTCCACAAAGGAAGGTATAAGGACATGAGGAAATATTTAGCAAAGATAGACTGGAATAACACACTGAAGAATAAGACAGCAACCGAATGCTGGAATATCTTAAATAGTGAAATTAAGTGCATAGTCGATAAATTTGTACCTTTCAAAAAACAAGGGAAACGGTCTAAAAAGAAACACTTATCGAAAGAAGCCATTAGAAAAATTAAGTATAAACAAATGATGTGGAAGTCATATAGATGTACTGGAAATGATGAAGACTACAACATTTATAAAGAAGCACTTAATCAAGCTACAGCTGAAATTAGAAATTCAAAGAGAAGCTATGAAAAAAAATTAGCTAGTAATATAAAACATGACAGTAAGAGTTTTTATGCGTATATTCGAAACAAACAGAAAGTTCAGGATAAGGTCGGTCCTCTAGAAGATAGTGCTGGAAATACAATATCAGAGGGATTCTTAATGGCAGAAGACCTGAATGAGTATTTTAGTTCAGTGTTTACCAGGGAAGATATTAGTTCACTGCCAGTACCAGAGGCTAAGTTCAAGGGGGCAGATTCAGACTATTTAGGACTGTTAGTTGTAACCTCGGAAATGGTAGCTAAGATAATAAGGGCTATGAAGGATAATAAATCACCTGGAGTGGACGGGATTCCGCCCAAACTACTATTGGAAATTGTAGAACAAATTAGCGTACCGCTTGCAACAGTTTTCAATTTGTCATTAGAAGAGGGAGTGGTTCCTTTAGAATGGAAAGAAGCAAACATTATACCGTTATTTAAAAAAAGGTTCGAGAAACAAGTCAGAGAACTATAGACCAGTGAGTTTAACATCAGTGATTTGCAAATTATTAGAAAGACTAATTAAAGATCACATGGTGGATTTTCTTGTTAAACATAACTTGATAAACCCATCTCAACATGGGTTTTTAAAAGCGAGGTCATGCTTAACAAATATGTTATGTTTTTTGGAAGACATCACTAGGTGGGTAGATGAGGGATCACCAGTAGATATCATCTATTTAGATTTTCAAAAAACTTTCGACAAAGTACCACATCAAAGATTACTCCTTAAGCTAAAGGCCCATGGCATATAATAAACTGGATAGAAAAATGGCTGAATGACAGAAGACAACGTGTAGTAGTTGATGGGGAGGCTTCAAACTGGAAATCAGTATTGAGTGGGGTACCACAGGGATCAGTACTAGGACCTATATTATTCTTAATATATATCAACGATTTGGACGATGATATAACAAGCAAGGTGTTAAAATTTGCGGATGATACAAAAGTGTTTAGAAGGATTAAAAGTGATGGAGACAGACAACATTTACAAGATGATCGTGATAGGTTGATCAAATGGTCTAAAAAGTGGCAAATGCTGTTGAATTTTGGGAAATGTAAATGCCTCCACACAGGTCATGGGAATGAAGAGGTAAAATATAAAATGGGGGGTACTGTTCTAAGTACTACTGTAAAAGAAAAGGACTTGGGGTTAACCATTAGTGCTGATATGAAGGTTTCAGAGCAGTGCGGAATTGCAGCGTCAAAGGGAAATCAAATCCTTGGATTAATTAGGCGAAATATTGCGTATAAGAAAAAAGAATTAATTGTACCGCTGTACAAAACAATAGTGAGGCCTCATTTAGAATATTGTATACAAGCATGGAGGCCATATCACAAGAAGGACATAGATATGCTAGAAAGAGTACAGAGGAGAGCGACTAAAATGATACCAAATCTGAGGGATCTTAGTTACGAAATACGCCTAAAAGAATGTGGTTTAACAACATTAGAGACCAGGAGATTGAGAGGAGATCACATAGAAGTGTTTAAAATATTGAATAGTTATGAAAATATTGATAGAAACATTTTTTTCTCAGTTAAGAAAAATAGAAGGACCAGAGGACATGAAGCTACATTAGTAAAGGAGCAGTGTAGAATAGATATAAGAAAGTTCTCATTCTCACAAAGGACTGTAAATGAATGGAACAGATTATCTCCTGATTGTGTTGGTGCTAGTAGCGTGAATATGTTTAAAAATAAAATCGACACACACCTTAAAAAGGCGGGATACATGTAGATAAAAAGTATTGGACTCCCGATAAGCCAAAAGGCTTCCTTGTCCACCTGCCATCCAGAGTAATTTTCTGGATGGCAATCTTGTTAAATCTTATGTCCTTCCTAGTTCAGTAGCTCATTGGCGTAGTTTTCCAAGACACTGCTTTTTGTTCTGACATTAACTTCCCATTTCTATCCTTGATCACCGTCCCACTCTTCACGTTCTAACTATTCTCATCCCTGTCTCGGGCCATTCTGTACATAATCTTCTTTCCACCACCCTTATCTTGCTTGCTCTACACATCTGCTTCCATGTAACTCCTCTTTCTTTTTCTGTCCTTGCTTGAGTATCAGCATGTTTCTGTCACAATGAAATAAATTTGTGCCCAACATTTCAACAAAATATACGACGGAATGCGTGAACACATCACGTGTTCAACATCCATCTTTGATGGCTTGATGGACCTTTTGCTACGCAACAGGTCACGTGATGGATAGGTCAATTGGCGTGTATTAAACAAACCCACACAGGTAGTTTTTTGGAGTTATTTGTAAGTGGACAAAGTGAGATGTCAATTATTCCCGTCGGTGGCTGTGGATTTATATGAAACATTAACTCGCAACAACAGAAATAAAATTGTTATGGGAACAAGTGTACGTTTAAAATACTGTAATGGTAACAATGGTAACTTGAGTGTAAGTTGCTCCACGGATGGTGTCAGCTACAGTGGTGTACATATGTAATTAGTCCCTAAATATCACTGTGTTAATTGACCAACACGACTGGTCGAATGCAGTGCTAGTCTCTATTATCCAGCTTCCGTGATGTGGCGCCACTATTTGTCGTTCACAAGAGAGCCTCGGGTCAGAGATGCTTTCCAGAAATATCCAGTGGCGCCTCTGGTGCGTAATATAACACTAAATGTATACAACGCGTAATTGAGAACTTTAAATGAGAGTTTTAGAACAATGACGTAGGCCTATACATAACAACGGCGATAATTAACGAAGATAGCGAATTATCGGATTAACAAAGAATACATTGTTCTAACAATAGCGCTTTAATCCTCTTTAAAGGGATTCTTTGTAAGCTAATATACATCCGAGGTGTACCGTATCAAAACGTATTAATTTCCCATAATATTTCTCTGCTACTTATGTCTTGCATGTTTATGCATAATTTGGGTGTTATCTACGCAAAAAGCCGATAAACAATCTGCAGCCCGAGTATAATGAATATTCATGTACAAGCAGTGAACCACACAAAGACCGTTGACGTCACACACACGGTTGATATGTTAGATTCCGAATCCGAGGTGAGATGATTCAAGTAATGGCATTGTAAATAAGTAAGTGTATGATGCGTATGCATTGTTTAATTATCCTGCTTCCCAATGCCGTCAGCCGAGTAACGATTTCATTAAGTAGAATTATAACGTCCTCCGACGCGGATGGCTGCAGTCGGTGTCAGCTGTCACTGGGACTGTCACTGAGTCTGATTCTGGTGAGCCTCTACTACAGTAACTAGCCTAGCCCTAGCCTTTCTAGTTAGTAAAACTGCATTATCCAGTATTTGACATGCAGTAAACGAAAATGCACACTAAAATATCAGTATATGCAACCATAGCAAGACGATTAACCTGGTCGTGGATGTAATTTTTTTGCCTAAATCTGCGAGTTGGGTATGTGTGTCTACGGGTCTTGCCTTTCCAAATTCCAGTCAACCGTTTTTGAAAGTCCCCGTTTCCCCGCTTATTTGAACCGAAACATAAAAATATGAGATTCGTACGTTCACAGTCTGTTTTTAATGCTACAGCTACGATTGTTAGTAAACCTGGCTGGCATGTCATCATTCAATGTAAACGTTTTAGGTTTTTTAAAAAGTACAGAATACCATGTTGCCACGGAATTTTGCAATGCACGAATTTTGGACACCAGCAGATCTGCACTCTAGTATACATAAGTTTTTATCAATGAATATATATTTTTTAAATCTAATAGATCAGATCAAGTCGCGCTGCTTTGTGAATAGCACATTTGATAATAATAGTACTCTCTAAAAACAAATTAAACATTTATTTTTGACATGTTACTTTACCGTTACTTTACACTTTTCACGAGAATGGCACATATGTATAATTACAACATTAATTATTAGAGCAAGAATAAAAGAAAATATACAGTGCACTCTGGATAAGGTCGAACTCCCAGGGACCCATGACAATACTAATAAGTGGAATTTCTGATAACTAAAAAGTTATCAGAAGGTCCCCTTATTGGGACCTTTGCCCTGGACCGAGGAAAAGATTGACTTAACTTAGCGAAAATTAACTTATGTGAGTTCGAGTTATCTGGAGTGCACTGTATATGACAAATGCATACAGGTAATTATGTTTGAAGCAAATTAAAAGTTGGCCAAAGTAATGGATTGGGATTTTAGTCTGACTGAATCAACATAACAAGGTTCTCTTGTAGCTGTACACTTGGTGATAAGTCCCATAATCCAATAACTAAACTGAATTAATCTGCACAGTGTTGAGTTAGTTACCTCATATTTAGGCTCAGTTTCCTAAATTCAACTTTGTTTATTTGCAGGAACATTGGAAATAGCTGAGCTGATAGAAAGAAGAAATTGAAGTCTACTTAATAGTGCCATTAATTGGACAATGGGTCACCTGACATAAGATGATGTCTGACTTTGTTCTGCCCCATTCTGTTCTGTGCGACATCTACTGGGAAGTTGTACCTCACTTCGAGTTTCAAATGGATGTGTGCATCTGATAGCTTTGTCTATCAAAATGCACAACAGTGCTATTAATAGGACAATATATTAACTGACACAGTAGTGAAGAAATGTCTGACTTTGTTCTGCCACATTAGTTCCGTGTAGCTTCTGCTGGGAATATGTACATCACTACATTTCAAATGGATTTGTGCAATCGATCGATTTGTGCATCCAAATGCACATCATCCCGTCATTATGTTGCAAAATAGGAGTACATAATAAAATTTATATTTTCTTGTGCTCATCATGTTTGGATTGTGTTCTACAGCATATTCTTCAAAACAATTTGAAACAAGTTTGTGTTAAGTGAACTGTACTGGGAGTAGTGTATAAAATTGTGTCGACAAAGTTGCTTTTACAATAATTTTGAAAATTCATAAAATATAAATGTTCCACAACATTCAAAATGTTTTAGGGATATTCTTGAGCTAAATACACCAATGGTGACTGAAAACAGTGTTTTAAAATATGCGTTACTTTTACAGTTTTGTTATTTTATAACTTTATTTCCATCACACAATGGCCATTTTATTTGTTATTGAAACGGAAGTTCGACAGAAACTAATTCAATATGTTTTACTCTAAATGATGGGCAGAACAAATAATTATTGCACTCCCAGTACAAAATAAACCATGTTTTTTACACTGATGCAACATATTTTAATATGTTGACGACAATAATGTTATGATGTTTATAGATCCACATTTTTCAAACTAAAAGTAAACCTTATGTAGATAGGAAAGTATATAACCGCCTATCCTATTTTAATACCGTAATTTACTTTAGTGATGTGTAATGTATTTATACTGCTTATGGAAATAGCAGCTGGATTTATGGTGCAAATAAAATGGTTTCATTATTGAGTGTTTCTCGGCTTCAGTAAGTTTTTGTTATCTAAACGTTTAATTAAATCTTCACTTCAAAATGTATAGCCAGATGTACCTGGTGAAAAATGAACATGATAGTACCATAGTTTTTATATTCCAACACAAACAATGCCAATCATTCAATATGACTTCGGCGTCGCCATCGGCATCGGCGGCTTCGTGCACGGGGAGGTGGTGTTTTTTCTTTTAAATCAATCCGTCTGTCATGAACTATCGCTATGTTCATTTTTCGTTTATTCCATATAATTTCCTTCTTTTCTTTGCTGAATCTGTGACATAAACAGCAGCTGGTCCACGTTTCATTTTGATAATTTTATCGGTCACGACTCATTCGCACGCCGGTGGCTAATCCATATATACTCATGTTGATGACGTATTTCTTGCATCTATTAACTCGGCGTAGCTAATCGAAGTCTGGCGGACAGTCCCGAATATTCATGAGCATGCCTTATACGGTCGTGAAGGTGGGCCCAAAGTAGAAACTCCGCGTACGCGGAATAATTTTCTCGATATACTGTCACGGTCATTAGTGAATAATAAAACACAATTCCAATGAAATAGAGGCATTGAATTACATGAAATAATCATATTAACATGACTGCCTAATAATTACGTACATTACAAAGATATTAAAATTATCAAAGAATCCCTTTAACCAGATCACAATGCTTGCATCAGAACGCAAGCATTGCTTTAGAATGTTGAAAATAAACATTAATGCCTTGTAGCGCGCGAGGTCATAATATCTATGTGCGATTGTTTCTGTACAAAGGCCGGTAATTGTTAGGTGTCTAATTATTCATTTAAACGTTACCCTAGGTAATTATAACGGGTATCTAACTATAATAGAGCTACCACGTGTAGGTATGTGTTTATATACATGTATGCATGTGGGGAGAGGCATATGTTAACGTTTTCTTTCTACAGAGTTTGCATCTCGGGCGCCAAAGTTTCAGGAATTCATCGATGACCCATGCGGAGAAAAGTAATGTCTTTATTTGTTTCGAAATTCCCCGTTGGTTAAGGATTCTTAACGGTTTTAATGTTCGTTCGTGCATTAATAACAGCGTGGCTGAATGCTTCCCAGAGAAGTCGAGATGGTTTTCGTTTGAACAGGTCTGCCAGGGAGTAAAGTGTAAAGCGCTTTGAGCAGTCCTGAGGACTGGATACTGCGCTATATTAGAACTTGCCGTTCTTTTTTTCACCAACTTTGATCAGAAGATGGCGCCATTGTTGCAATTAGTGTCCCAATGAACTGGTTACGAAAAATATATTGGTGAATTTGGTCAGCCATGGGTGAAAGCAGATTCAGACAATAGGCAATGGGGGGTGCTCTGTTTTCTCAATAACCCACAAGGTGGCAGGACGTTTGAGGATACATTGTGAATCGACGTGGACGCATGACAAGCGACAGACCGATCATATTATGCAAAATGTATCTTCTGAAACAAAATTGTAATATGATGCGGGGGGGGGGGTTTCTAAATGAAAAAAAAACTGGTGTTGTGTTTTGAAGTCATCGTTGTAGTAGGTAGTGAGAAGGGAGACCTGATATGCTAGGATGACCGGTCATCTACTGCCCAGGGGCTTCCACAGTCCTAAATCCGGTGCTCAGGCCGACATCAATAAACTCTAAATGTTATTCTAATACACGTGTTCAAGTAACTGTTCTAACATAAATTGACACTACTAAATATCGTTGAAATCACTCACTCACTCACTCACTCACTCACTCACTCACTCACTCACTCACTCACTCACTCACTCACTCACTCACTCACTCACTCACTCACTCACTCACTCACTCACTCACTCACTCGCTCGCTCACTCACTCACTCACTCACTTACTCACTCACACGCTCGCTCATCCTTTAACCAAGCCGATCGCAGTGGAGGCTTTCACGGTGATCTTCTTCCACCTGGGACGGTTGTGGGCTACATAGCATGATTTCCTTGGGGTAGACCCGTCAACTAGCGTTCTGGTGCCTTTGACCGTGCCTTGAAGAATGTTTTTTGGCGCTTCACTGTGATCAAACGCTTTTCTTGAGGTCCTGCGGCTTCGGGGACTGTTTCCATTATCTTCATATTTGTGATATGGTCTCTGTATGAAATTGTAAGAATCTTTCTGTCCAGCTTTCGCATCAGTATATTAGCACAGAGACAACCGATCGTTCGTAAAGTCGTATCTTTGTTGTCGATTTGATGCTCCATATCTTCTTGAGTTTTGCTATCATTGATGTTGCCCCTGTGCTTATTCCCTCAGTTGAGTTACCATCAGAGAAGATGATCGACCCAAGGTACTTGAATGATGTTACGTCTTCAATGCGTTCTTCATTTATCAATATAATAGTTAAACTATATATGTTATAAAATGATTACAAGTTATTGATTTGTGAGAGTTAGTCCACCACTAATCCTACCCTCGAGCAGGACTACGTTTTGAGGCTTAGTCCAGTGGACTAAACCTGGGATTAAAGTTAATCCACCTTCTGGAATACAGACTAGATTTAGTCCATTTTCTCGCATACGGACTAACTTAGTCCTAGGTTTAAACCCATGATTAAACGTTAGTCCAGCTTCTGGCATACTGGCCTAAATGTGTTCAGGTCTAAAACGTATTGGGGCACTTGGCGGAACTATGTGTAGCTAGTAATACAAGTACTGACTTTGTCGGTAAGGAAAGTGCCGTTGTTGTCCTCGATGTTTGGTGATCGACTGGACTTATTGCTGCATTTACAACTGTCGTTATACCTTAATTGTTTTTGCTGCAACGTATATAAACATATATAAGTACCATTTTGCCACGTTATATGTGCAGTGCTAAAGCAGTACAAATTATATATATGCAACATACATATTATACTGTTCAATACGTGACGTATACACAGATCATAAAAAGCGGCCACCGGGAGTAATGACGATGTTTTATTTCTAAAGAAAAACGCGATCACTAGCCTTGTGATCCCAGCAAGGCATGTCAGCCAAGCGTGGATCACATCTCTATTGTCAGTTGGTGACCAACGCATAGGTGGCACGCACAAACGGAAAGCGTTTGTATGTAGTTAAAAGTCGATGCGGAAATTTTATTGTCGAGCGATTCTGTATGGCCGGAAGCCACCTGTCATAAAAATGGGCAATCGTAGCGATACCATATACAGCGTGCAGGAGCGCAGGCAAACCGTACAAAAACAGCCCGCAAGAATGGATTGTTAATGCTGCGTGCATGTGTGCGTGCGTGCGTGCGTGTGTGTGTGTGCATGCGTGCGTGCGTGCGTTCGTGTGCACACATACACTCTCTCTCTCTTTCTCTTCACACGCACACGCACACGTACAAGCACACGCCGACGAACACTTAATTTATGGTGTTGTTCCATAAATATTTTATGATATCATTGTTGTACGGGTTAATCACACACTTTTTTGTATAATTAATATCTGAACACCATCAAAATAAATTATAAATGTGATATATGCCCAATCTACAAGCCAAATTTCATGTTTAGATGCAACAAAACAGTTTAATCTAACGTGGTTCTACATCATATTGTCGTAGCGGCTCAATGTAAAGTGCCTATTTTTTCTTTTACTCTATTTTTGTATTTTACTCTAAATTGCAGTGTCTAGAAACTGCTGCGTGAAAACATGATGTTACCAAACTGGAATTAATTGAATATGATCTAGATTATGCTATGTCAGTGGTGCGTAATATAAACATTGCGAGTCTTCACCTCTTTGAACTCACAGTGGATCGATCAGCAATAAATGCCTCTCTACTCCATGTACAGGTAGTAGTTATATATTGTCGACATGTCTTGTTTCCCGACTAAATAAAACAGCTACCTTTGCATACCTAGTGCACTTGCAGTATAAAGAGCCAAGAATAACGTGTGACCAGTATTCTATTAGACGCAGTCGGAGAAAAGACCATTTTACGGTGATATAAAATGTGAAAATAGATTACCTAAAATTACCAGTATGGACTGGCTATACATAAATGCGGGTGCGAACTGGTAATCATAACCGTTTACGTCCATCTTCAAGAACTACAGCTGACAACATTCATCTACGCGCCCGTTTTTCTCATTTTGTTCATGGCACCACCTCGTCCTCGGGAGTAAAGGGTATACTATATTGTTTCCTAGTTGCCTTGACTACATGATCTGGTATATTTATTAACTAGTTATATGCAATTATATATTTATTGCCTGGAGAACGTTAGTTTGTTTTATTTAGATATAGCGGATGTTACCGCTTAGCCAGTCGTGTAATGCGACTCAGTGCGAGAATGTATGTTGAAGCAGTCAGTACAGTGAAACGTGTGTCTAAGTTAAAGTTTAAGTCAATTTTTTAAAAGATCAGATTCTTAGTGGACAATAAGTAAATAAGTAATTGATACGTGGAGACAACACAGATCGTGTCCAGGTCTTCAGATACTTAGGAACTCTGATAAAAAGCCCGAACGCCGACACACAATCAAGACTTGATACGGATGCACAAGCTCTCACAAAGGTAATCGCATTGAGGAAAATCAAGGATTGAAACCAAGAGGAATATTTCAAAGCACAGCGATATTTCCAATATGCTTGTGGAAATTATACATGCTGCATCCAGTATAACAAAATAAAGATGATAGCTGCATTTGAAATGAAATACTATCGTAAGACAGTAATACCAATTGACAATATAATATAATAATTACTATACCCAACATGTCACAAAGAAAGATGTGCGTAATAAAATAACATAACGAAATAAACATGAAGATGTGCTGGATTAATGTTCGTACATCTAAAAGTTAGACGTACAGAAAGAAGGATGACAACACATTATGGACCAACAGAGAGGGAGAGGGGGGGGGCGGAGAGAGAGAGACAGACAGAGAGACAGAGAGATAGAGAAATAAGATCGTTTATATATGTACACACACACACACACACACACACATATATATATATATATATATATATATATATATATATACTTGTATGTATATATATATATATATATATATATTATTATTATTTTTTAGACTCCTCATCAATACCTTTCGTTTACAGTTATCATATGTGACGTGAAGTTTAGATGGCAGTTTTGTTTTATGGCTCGATATAGACAACCTTGTATCCCTTCTGCCTTCTGCTCTCTCATCCATTATACCCTGGTTTGTGAGTTCGTCGTCGATATGAAACTATTTGTGTCACTCTTTAGAATTGACGTTATCATTCAAATTCTGCTCTGTGGCGATTAGGTGGAACCGGTGATCGTAATTGCCGACGTGTCAGATCCATTGTTGTCTATGGAATACTTGAAGTGATCATTTAATGATTTGTCACGAGTGCCACGGTTTCTGATCGATATGGTAGAGTGAGGCACAAATAAGATATACACCAGGCCGCGGTTTGTAGTTTGGTAGAGACTATTAGACTAAGAGGAGACCTAATAAAAGGGTTAGTTTATAATGCATGGTTATGCGGATATTAACAGAGATATTTTCGTTAAGAAGACAATAGACCAAGAGGGTACAACGTAGCATTAGCTAAGGAACAGCATGGGTTGGAAATGAGAAAGTACTCACTCTCACTGAGAACGATAAATTACTGGAACAAATGATGTTACGAATGATTGCAGTGATAATATCTTTTAGAACACAATTGACAGATATCTGACAACGGCGAGTTACAATTGTTGCACTCTCGATAAGTCAAAGACGTCCACAAGCCAATTGGAGAAAGTGTCTTTGGGTAGAAATCTTGTTACAACTCTTGCTAAAGAAGTATCATCTGATTTGCTGTCAATGATTGTTTACTGTTTATCAATACTCCTTGACAGGGACGTACATCTTCAAGCTACATGACTTGTGTTTCTTACCACCACATGTATTCGACACTAATAATTATGTTGTCAAGCCACCTAGGTATAACTGTACACATACTCTACCTGGTTTCGATGTAACTTGTATGGTTATGTAGAAATCGTCGCTGGTAACCTATGGTCTTGCACGGATATTTAGGTTGTCTAAACAAACAGACTCAGCTTAAGACTGAGACTGGTGTGGACATGATAGATAGCCTTAACACAGCTCTACGATAAACGCAAAACTCAAAGGCTTCGCCTAGCGCTGCCATAATGTGTGCAGAAGCCGGATAGCGCAACTATTGTTAGTTGCTGCCAGGTACGAATAAATGCCACGGTGCATGTATTAGTGGTTATCGCTGCAAGATAGCGGCAGAAGCGTGTCAATCGTTATATTGTTTCCGAAGGAAGCCGAGCCAGCAACTCGGCGCTCCCAGGTAAGTGGGAAGGATACCTTTATGATGTTGTGAATGCTAGAAGAAGGTTAAGTAATTACGTACAGTTCTTTAATGGACGAACGATGTAGGGTCGGATCATCGTAAATGGTAGATGTCCTACAATAAATTACGATTTGCTTCGGTACACTCAGTTTAAAAAACCGTATACGGTAATGCTAACATTGTCTGACAATGTAATGATGCGTGAGATAGTCTAAAAAGCATTTCCAGATGTTCTTCAAAGTGTTCTGAAGAATGTGGATTGGGTCTAATAGAAATAGCAGACTTGTTGTGGCGAACGTGGATAGGTCATATCAGCGTGCACGAAATGTTGTGTAATACATGGTCATATCAGCTTATAACAAATGTTGTGAAGAACGTGGGGGTCATATCGGCGTACAAGAAATATTGTGAAGAACGTGTGTTGGTCAAACCGGCGTACAAGAAATATTGTGGAGAACGTGTGTGGGTCATACCGGCGTACAAGAAATGTTGTGAAAAAAACTGGGTAGGTCATATCGGCGTGCAAGAAATATTCTGAATAACGTGGGTGGGTCATATCGTGGGTGGGTCATATTGGCGTGCAAGAAATGTTGTGAAGAACGTGGAGTGGGTCCAACAGGCATATACGTAATACGCTGTAGCATGCGTGCAACACTGTTGGAAAAACCAAGAACATCGTCGGTATAATGTTGTCTCATCTCCACAATTGGTAATTATAACCATCAAAAGGTAAGTTAACTGTCAAGCCAACCCTACCCCTAACCCCACATTCCCATAATCTTGTTTTAATAACTGCCACTGGA
>CM034535.1:62002111-62044897 GCA_020002185.1 Paraescarpia echinospica
TGTGTGTGTGTGTGTGTGTGTGTGTGTGTGTGTGTGTGTGTGTGTGTGTGTGTGTGTGTGTATGTTGAGTTTATGGTAACAAGTTCGAAATGAACTGAAAAAGTGTTTTTCCGATTCGTTCGCACAAAACTGTGCAAAAGTAGCAGAGTCAGAACTTAGTAGTCAATAACTTCGTTAGTTTATTCCTGTTTACCCAATGGAATATGAACAAAAATACGGAAATCTTAATAAACCACATAGAATAAATGAAGGCTTGGCTTTTCATTGCTTTACCTCATATATAAATATATTCTCTCTCTCCTTCTCCCATACAGTGTTCTTCAACATATAGGCTTTCTGGCAATTCAAGTGTTGGCCCCTACGCGTGTCCGTATATTGCTCTTTTATCGCCCCTAACATAATTATTGTAAGACTATATTGGGACTACGCATAACGGTAGAGTACAATTTTAATGTTATTCTAATGCTTCTGACATAAATTATTGTAATCATCAATGATCAGTTCCTGCCAGCCACTTAAAACGACATAATATGTGCACCCACTTAGAATGATCACGGAAAAAAAGGTAGCCAGTCCAACCGAAACATCATCTCAGGAACATTTATGAAAACGTGCGCAGGCAAAACACCTTACTACCATGTACGGATGATATCGTCTGGTTCCATTAATTTTAGAACTAATTAATTGTAATAATAATTATGAGTCAACCCACATCGATGCATGTGAGCGATCCGAGGTTGCCAATGATTCCACATAAGAAGAAAGTTGCGAAACAACATAAGCTGATGTGTCCTGTCAACAAAAACTTTTCCTGCGCGCCAGAGACCGATACCATTTTACTAGAAGACATGAAGAAAGAGGTCATGTCCACTTGTAAGCGTTGTTTGTTCGACAAAATTGTAAGTCAAATCTGATTACTACGCGCGGTCTAGAACGGGGTGGGCAGGGGGCTGGAGGTGGCGTGCTCCCTAGACCTTTGAGATGTGCCCCCGTTACGTGCCCCCGTAGACTTGTGGAATGTACCCCCGTTTAGGTGAATCCGGCCCTGGTAGGAAGGAGATGATCCGGGCTGACGGAATTGGGTAGTTGAAGAAAGGGAGATGGTTGAGACAGGAAGTACAAGAGTGCTCACTGGTTGAAAAAACGACGGCGTCAAATGTCCATCTGCACCTCGAGCAAGACAAAGCCACTCGTGCTGGTTATTCAGTATGGAAGATATATTGGCGTAGTCTACTTTCTCATAGCGAAACCGGCAATTTTGTTAGCGTGAGACTATCACCAACAACAAGCTCCTCAAACAACAAAACATTTGCACGACCTGAACAGTTGAAGATAGAAGTAGCTCGGTCATGCCTTTGGAGTGACGAGTCACCAGTGATCTGTCAGCGTAAACAGCACTCAGTCGGAACTTTAAGAGGAAATGGAAAGGAGCATACCAAAACCAAACAAAGAAACAAACCAAGGACGAGAACCAGAAGACGACAACAAGGAGACTGCGATGAAGCACAGCGGGAGGAAGAAGAAAACAGCGGGTACCGGCGACATCTTGTGCAAACCAATGTGCCAGTCAAATTAAGCATCGGGACAATATTCGGCAAAATGTTGTATAAAATTGCGCGTGATGTGTGTTACAAACTACGATAATTCTGGTTTCACTGTACATTGTTCATCGGTGCTGGAGCTGTACATTGTTCATCGGTGCTGGAGCTGTACATTGTTAATCGGTGCTGGAGCTGTACATTGTTCATCGGTGCTGGAGCTGTACATTGTCCATCGGTGCTGGAGCTGTACATTGTCCATCGGTGCTGGAGCTGTACATTGTTCATCGGTTAAGATGACGTGTCTTAGTAGATTATACAACCATTAGTGACTGAGAAGTAATTTAAATAACACGAATAATCAGACACCAGAACAGTCTGCGATTATTTTGCAGTTCGCCTAAATGATTGCGTCAACGCGTGCTCGATCGTGTTAGCAAGTACACCGACCCGATTTTGACATTTTTATCTCAGCGATGTGATATTGTGCATAGCATTAAGCATTGTTGGCACGATGTATTCTTTCCTGGCACGATAATGTGATACACATGTCACACAAGTATCGGGCACGCATTGTTGCGGAAATGCGATCGATTTGTCTACAAAATTATTGTCAAGGTTTCCAAAGTAGGCGCGTAGTTTTAGTATGTACGTGCGCGCGAGTTTGTGTGTGTATGTGTGTGCGTGTGTGTGCATGCGTGGCTTTGCATTATGTTGTTCCATTATCTCAACCTTTGGAGAAACGCATTGTATTTAATACATCAACAAATAAATAGCGCGCAAGTAGCACTTCACTAGAAAACGAGAGCACATATTTACATAAATTACCATATAATCTGATTCACTATCATCTAATTCACACATCAGTGGTGTCACAAGTAACGACAGGTCTAGTTATGAAGCTATCCGTTCGGTGGCGTGACTTGTTGCTCTTGGCACGGAAAGCGTACTAACTACAGTTGCTAATAATCGAGATCGCGTCGTTCTTTGCGATGATGTTCGTCACACTGTGTTTGTATGACGTAGTGAGTTTCTTCTACGTTGATTTATTTTATGCCGGTATATTCCAGTAACATTTTTCATTCACGGTTGAATATTTTCTATTACGACCTGACTTAATGTTTTATGTCTAGCTTACAAATTGACACAGGTTGACAAATTTCGTCATTAAGATAAACATGTTACATCTCATTAACATTGATGAATGACGCTGTGGTAACCGCAGACCAAACTGAATGTCTGTATGGACTATGATTCTGCGCAACCGGATCTTCGGGCTGTAGATGATCTATACCGCGGTTGGCCTAACGTTTCTATAAATGTCACATATCTGTTCCAAATGTCACGCTCTTGCTGTGAAAAGGACACGTGAACGGCCTGACGTATAATGATTATCCAGTCTAAAAACAACCAAAGTTGTCAGAGAAGCAAGTTTTGTGAAGAAAGACCTTGGTGACACGACAATAGTACGAGTACGCTGCCGCATCGTTGAATTAAGCAAACTATAATGTGGACACTATTACTAACATAGACATATATAATGTGTAGCTGGTCCCTCTGAAATACTTATTGTATAAGGCGACTTAGTTATACTTGCTTCACCTACAAGAATCAGACCTCTCATGGCGCAGTTCCATCTGCACCCTGGCCGAGTCTTGTGCTTTTTATTCTTCCTACCTTTCGAAATAAGAACTATGTTGTGCAAGAAGACGTCAGTAAAATGTAACTTCGGCAACACAAACTCTCTACCGTGTACAGAACATGGCCGCCTCACGTGGTAACGTAACTGTATTTTCAATAATACGATAGAATAGCCTGTAAGATGCGCGTAATTAACGTGCATATGCTATGTGTCAGAATAAATCGGAACTAAAGACACCCTTACAATCACTTGGTATAAACGCATCTTTGACTAACTCTATGTTTGTCTAAATTTGACTTGTTTACCTTTGATTCTCTATCCCCCATGTGAAGGTGAGTGGAGACAATACTGAATGAAATATATTCAATCACTATGATTTACTCTAC
The DNA here is from genome assembly GCA_020002185.1 of Paraescarpia echinospica. NCBI lineage: Eukaryota > Metazoa > Annelida > Polychaeta > Sabellida > Siboglinidae > Paraescarpia > Paraescarpia echinospica. The sequence goes on from CM034535.1 coordinate 62,005,678, forward strand.
TCTTCATGAATTACTTATCTTATCTTAGCCGTGTAATTTACGTAAATTTATTGTGTTTTTTCTTTTACACTTGATGTTGTATGTATATAATGTAGTTAGGGAATAAACACCCCATTCGTTGACGTCACAGTCGTACCCCTGGCTGATAACGTGTAACTGACATTAACAAACCAATTACTTCCAAAAGTAAAATGAAGACAACGTTTGAACATAATCTACCTTGTTGGTGTGGTTTAAATTTTCCTCCTCTGATCCAACAATTAACAATGAAGTCCTTTCACGCAAGTCATTTGTCACTTTTAATGGTCACTTCATGCAATGACGACATCATAATTAACCAAATGAATTCCGACAAAATCGCGAACAACCGGGATTTTGTAATCACCGTAACACGGACGGATTTGCGCACATAATGTTTATATCAGTACTGCCGAGTGATATCCGTGATATGTCTTTCATTTAAAAAACAATAAAATATTTAGAAGAGTTACTTATATGTTATCCGTAACGATAACTTCGGCTTTTATGTGCATATTTTAATGATGATTCTACCTGTATATGTAGAGTGTACATGTTAGTATAATAAAATATAAATTACGACTTCATATACAACCCACCTTTATAAATAATTGCTGTTTGTTATTGTCTTAATCTTTGCTTTCCCTGACAATAAACTTACACAAATTAGTGCCTCCTTATTTATATATATTGCTATTTGTCCTATAGGCAGGAGACGTCCCTACCGACAGCGGACAATAGCCTGAGCTCACCGATTGATGAAGCCCGCCATGGTGGTACATTCGAGACTTCTGCAAATGATCTCGCTGAAGACGAAACATGATCGAGATACAACAACTACGGTGTGGTCGCAGCATCTTATCTGAATTGGTTTCAGTTTGACAATTGGCAGAAACAGTCATAGCACAAAGTGCCCGTTTACATCAAAGCACAAAATAAGTGTCTGTTTTGTACATTGTCAAGTCGGACATAAAAACATACTGCATTTATGAGCTAACTGATGATAGAACGAAAACACAGTGTGGACTTAAAATACGACGGTTCCATCTTGATTGGTGATGTGACTATCTAAAAAGCCACGATATATAAATACAACTTTGACTATTTCCCGGAAGTATCGCGTTCCCACAATCCCTTGCGCCCGGGATAAGATAAAAGATACAAGATGGATACGAGACACTACAGTCAGCGCACGACAAACCTGTCGACGTTCGCGCTCAACAGGCGGACCCTGCCCGGCGTCGTGTTGCTAATCATGGGCATGTTGTTAGTTCTCGCGGGAATCATGCTGATGATCGCATTCGGTCTACCGCGAGACGTTCTCGCCCATCCGAAGCGGATCATCGGCACGGCCGTTATAGCCCTCGGGGGAGGTTTCGGCCTCGCTGGGATCGTCTATGCCGTCACCATGACCGGCCGGTCGAACAAACAGCAGACCCGGGCTGAACGAGCCGTCACACACCGGTGACGCGCGAGATATGCACCTTTCTGGGTGTGGAAACAATGGCGTGTTGCGGCCGCAGCGCCAAGAGTGGTAGCGGTCGAATGGAGCATAAGCGGTTGAAATGGACACGCATCGCCGGTGTGCGAATGGCAAAGCCAGCCGTCACTAGAACAAAGTGTGCTGCCATTTTAGCTAATGGTTGCACAGTCTCGATTTAAACGTTACACCAAATGTCCCCGTATTCGCTAAAATTCCTATATGACACGAATTATTTAATTAAAAATTACCTCCTTGATTGTCTGATGTAGCACTGTTATTCAAATATGTAACAAAACCATATAATAGTTATTCTGTAATAGTAAATTTTATAACACATTTAAAGGAATTTGAAGACATTGATGTAAGTTATCTCGACTTCTACTGAACACTCTATCTCTCTATTTCGTATGAAATTGTTCGTACAGTGTGAAATGTTCCGAAAGCAGTAGAGCCAGCATTCGTGATCCCGACGATTCCAGAGTACTAACACAGCTGGGCCGTTCTAACACAACTGGAGCGTTCTAACATAACTGGAGCGTTCTAATACAGCTGGGGAGTTCTAGTAGAGCTGGAGCTGATTATGCAGTTCTGTAACACTGTAACATGCAGTTCTGAAACACTGCTAGATAACAAAAATGCTATCAGAAATAGCAAGCAATTGGTTAATGTTTCTTTGAATGAGTGCGTGTGCGTGTACATGTGCGTGTGTGTGTGTGCGTGCGTGCGTGCGTGCGTGTGTGTGTGTATGAGATATTGGACGAGACAAAGGCCGAGACAACGTTCGAGACAATGGATGAGACATTGGACTAGACAACACACGAGACAACATGAAACAACAGATGGAACAATGGAAAAAACATCGGACGAAACAACAGATGAGATAACAGACAAGACAACGGACGAGATAACAGACGACAGCAGACGAGACATCGGATGAGACAACGGACGAGATAACATACGGGACAACAGACGAGACAACAGACGAGGAAACGGGGCGAACAGTTTGAATAAGTAACTTTCAAAAATGAAAACATATGTATATGAAGCAGCCATCTTTCCAGCGACACACTTCCATATTTATAAATAGCGGGAGCGACCAGACACGATATGTATTTCTCGAGAATTGAAAAGGAAAAGATCAGAATAATTTGAATCAAGGTACATACACTAGTTTTCAGCGTCATCTCATTTGCATAACCAATCAGACCGAACGTAACGACTTCGGGTATGACAAGACTTGTCGTAGCGCCTATTATTAGGAAGCGACCATCTTTCAAACGATTCATTTCAGGATGCCCGACTTTAATATACACATTGTGTGCGGCCATGAGAGATAGGCGACATCCGGCGCCACTCAACGGACACCAATTTAACTAGTTAGACTATCGCCATCTACCGAGTATGCTGAATCTCTATTCACCGACACACTTCCAGGAATGGTGGAACCGTAGAGGCGGCCATGACAGTCACGTGACTCCCGGTACGATGTTATTTCCTGCGTAGCGCCCCTAGTGGATAACGGGAGTACTACGCTACATGGTGGTGTCATCTAGCGAATAAAATAACTAAATAGGGTTAGATAGAGAAACAAAAATTGGGGTTAATCTCACGAAAAGTTAATGTTTTTTTCGCGAGATTAACCAAAAATCATTACATTTTCGCGAGGTTAACCCCAACTGGCGTACTTTGTCTATAAGCAGACCTTTGACCTTGATAACGGCGTCGGCGTTTACCCTCCTTTCTAGAGTTGCCACTTCCACGACCTCTGGTTCCGACGGCAAGGAAGGCCAGTTGGTCACCAGCATGTTCGGTCGGCTCGTGGGCTCGTCCTCATCGCTTGAGTCTGCTGCATCGCGAGGGCAGTAATAGGGTTTCTTCAACATGTTGTTATTAGCCATGTTGTCGTCGTTATACGAATAACGATCCGACTGGCAGAGCGTCGCGCTTGTATAATTAATGAACGTACCGGAAGATCACGTGGGCGTGCCGAATGATCACAGACCTCAGAGTAGAAAGTAAAGGCACAGATTGTAGAGTAGATCAGACTTGCACAGCCAGCGAATACCAGTTCAAACCAGGCTGCAAACGGGCGACCAAGTGAGGTAAGTGCAAATGTCCTATGTAAAGATTATAGGTACCTCGTCCAGTTGTGTTATGATGATGAGGAACGCACGAGTTCCCGTCGTAGTTCACGCTTTATCCGCAACAGTGTGTTCTTGACGAGTACGGAGCGCCGGAGACAAGATTCCGGGTCGTGCTTCTCGCGCAGTTTCTTGACCGACAACCTCAAGATGCGTGGTTTCTCCTTGCGTTGCTTGGGTGTGTTCAGCAGCGGAGACAGTCGCGGGCCGATAGTCACTCAGGTCGGTCGCCGGGTGTCGTCGCTTGTTGATTCATGCAGCATATCGGATGTTGTCGCTAGTCATATTGTTAATTTTCAAATTGTAAGATATAATGACCACAAAAGCAGACGCAGGCATTTTATGAAAGTTCGACGGATAATAAAGAAAGGTCACGTGGTCGTGCCGAATAAGCACGAACCTCATTGCAGAACATACATGTGCGGACTGCAAAGTAGAAAGTACTGTTCGACAGAACTTTATTTTTATTGTTCGCCACATAAGAGACACGAATTTAAGTTTTTCACACATTTTCCGTCAGTGGTCTCCAGTTAACCTACTTATTTAGTTAAACAACTATTCACCGGGGCCCCTCTTGACTTTGACCTTGAGCGTTTAACAATAACCGAAATGACGGCCTATTTTTCTAGTTCACTACCTATTCGTCAGGATTGGACCTATTTTATAGTAGTAAATGTACATGTCAGGGGCGATATACCTGAAACATTTTCCACCTCATATGCGACATAAGAAAACATACCATTGCTCATGCGCAATGACCTATTTAACGCCGTCATTGACCTATTTCATATTAAAAAGAAATAAGAGACACGAATTTAAGCAGTACTATTTCACCAACTATCCAATAGGCGGCGCAAATTGACTTAGTTATATAGTTCACCACCTATTTATAGTTCATGACGTATCCGTAACTTGACATTTAACCCTGACCTTGACCTATATTGCTGTTGCTCCGATGGATAACGGATATCTCCCTCGTAAGGGACGCGACATACTACTTGCGTGCATGTGCATACGTGTATGTGCGTATGTGCGTATGTGCGTGCGTGTGTAATGGGCAATACCGGATAGTTTACTTCGTTTTCATGCTATTTATATGAATTGTAATGAGTTGAGCTGCATGTCCCTTGTAGTGTGTTCTTTTATTTGTCGGTTGTTCTTTTATTTTATTTTGTTTTATTTCCGAAACCAGATTGAAAGTATTGGATGCTAAAAAGCTCGTCATAGTTCAATTACCATCATTATAATTGGTGTATTGGTTTAATGGTATCATTAGCTTTGTTCGAATGGTTGACGTACAGTCTTTGACTGCAAAAACCAAAGAACTTAAGAATTAAGTCATTCGTGGGCCGTAGGCACCCGGCAATTTTAAAAAGTGTTTACCACATTGCCATCCAGAAAATTAACTCTAGATGGCAGGTGGACAAGGAACCCTTTTGGCTTATCTAGAGTCCAATACTTTTTATCTACGTGTATCCCGCCCTTTTAAGGTATGTGTCGATTTAATGTTTAAACATATTCACGCTACTAGCACCAACACAATCAGGAGATAATCTGTTCCATTCGTTTACAGTCCTTTGTGAGAATGAGAACTTTCTTATATCTAATCTAGACTGGTCCTATACTAATGTAACTTCACGTCCTCTGGTTCGCTATCTTTCTTAACTGAGAAAAAATATTTCTATCAATATTTTCATAAGCAGTCAATATTTAAACACCACTATCTGATCTCCTCTCGATCTCCTGGTCTCTAGTGTTGTTAAGCCGCATTTTTTTAGCCGTATTTCGTAACTAAGATCCCTCAGTTTTTGTATCAGTTTAGTTGCTCTCCTCTGTACTCTTTCTAGCGTATCTATGTCCTTATGCGATATGGCCTCCACGCTTGAATACAATATTCTAAATGAGGCATAACTATTATTTTGTACATCGGTATTATTAGCTCTTTTTCCTTATACGTTATGTTTTAATTTATCCAAGGATTTGATTTACCTTTGAAGCGGCAATACCGCACTGCTCTGAAACCTTCATATCAGCACTAATGGTTAACCCTAAGTCATTTTCTTTTACAGTAGTACTTAGTACAGACCCCCCCATTGTATATTGTACATCTTCGTTCACATGTCCTGTGTGGAGGCATTTACATTTCCCAAAATTGAACAACATTTGCCATTTTTCAGACCATTTTATTAATCTGTCAAAATCATTTTGTAAATGCTGTTTATCTTCGTCACGTTTAATCCTTCTAAACAATTTTGTAACATCCGCAAATTTCAACACCTTGCTTGTTATAGCATCGTCTAAATCGTTGCTACATAGTAAGAATAATATAGGTCCCAGTACTGATCCAGGTGGTACCCCACTCAAAACTGTTAATTAGCCATTTTTATATCCAGTTAATGAAACCATTTCCTATGCCATGGGCCTTTAGTTTAAGCAGTAATCGTTGATGTGGCACTTTGTCGAAAGCTTTCTGAAAATCTACGTAGATGATATCTACTGGTGATCCCTCGTTTACGTACTTAGTGATATCTTCCGAAAAACATAACATATTTGTTAAGCATGACCTCGCTTTTAGAATCCCACGTTGAGATGGGTTTAACAAGTTATCTTTAACAAGAAAATCCACCATGTGATCTTTAATTAGTCTTTCTAATAATTTGCAAATCACTGACGTTAAACTCACTGGTCTGTAATTCTCTGCCTTGTTTCTGGAAACTTGTTTTTAAATAACGGTATAACGTTTGCTTCTTTCCGTTCTAAAGGAACCACTCCCTCTTCTAATGACAAGTTGAAAACTGTTGCAAGTGGTATGTTAATTTGTTCTACAATTTCCAATAGTAGTTTGGGCGGAATCCCATCCACTCCAGGTGATTTATTATCCTTTGTAGCCCTAATTTTCGTAGCTACCATTTCCGGGGTTACATTTAACTGTCCTAAATAGTCTGATTCTGCCCCCTTGAACTTAGCCTCTGGTACTGGCAGTGAACTGATATCTTCCCTGGTAAACACTGAACTAAAATACTCATTCAGGTTTTCTGCCATTAAGAATCCCTCTGATATTATATTTCCAGCACTATCTTCTAGGGGACCGACCTTATCCTGAACTTTCTGTTTGTTCCGAACATATGCATAAAAACTCTTGTTTTCTTGTTTTATATTACAAGCTAATTTTTGTTCGTTGCTTCTCTTCTAATTTCTAATTTCAGTTGTAGCTTGGTTTAGTGCTTATTTATAAATGTTGTAGTCTTCGTCATTTCCAGTACATCTATATGATCTCCACATCATTTGTTTGTACTTAATTTTTCTAATGGCTTCTTTCGATAAGTATTTCTTTCTGGACCATTTCCCTTGATTTTTCAGTTTTGTGGGTAGATCCAGAGAGGATAGTTTAGGGGGCCACATCTCCAATTGCATCCCCCTTGAGGGTTGCCAAAATGCTGGCGCCGAAACAAAATAAATATTTGGTGGGCTGAGCCGGAGCTTCAGCACGACTTCGCTGTTGGATCATGTCATTATGTCATCGGAGGGGAGGGGGTGCTGCTGAAGATTTGTGCCGAAGCTTCAGGATCACTCCGCTGACGCGTTGTCGCGCTGTCATGCTGTTGGTCATGACCTCTGAAGATGCGTACGTGCGTGCGTGTGTGTGTGCGTGCGTGCGTGCGTGTGTGTGTGTAATAACACGTCTATAATGTATGTTAAACATTTAAACTCATAGGGCCTACATTAGGATTATTCCCCGCTTGCAACACTCTTTGGGACAATTAAGTACACATGAAATGAATGCAGCAGCTACCTTTGGCCAAATCATGTCTTACTAACTGGGTTTCTGAAATATTCAGTCTTCAAAATATATGTCAGGGTATTTTTTCGTGGCCCCCTAGCCTTTGTGGGCCCTAGACACGTGCCTATGGAGCCTATTGGTTATTCCGCCACTGACTGCAATAACATTGCCATTTATAATAGTTACGACTTTATCCGATAGGAGCGCCACACATTCGCGATTGTGTCAATCTCCGCCTACACGCGAGTGGACACAGACCGAATGAACGATACCAGCGGGCGACAACCGCGTGGTGATGAAAGATAGCAGAACGCGACATTTGATTCCTTTCTTGGGTTCGGCCTAATAACCTAACATTGTTGAAATGTAACACTTTCTAGTAAGTGGGTATAATGTATGAAAACAACCGGCGCAACATTCGGTCTTCGTAATTCGTTTCCAATGAAAGTGAAGGATCCACGCCGAAATCGTACACTTCCTGGCCATTTGAAGCCTAATTAACAATTAAGTACAAACATTAAAAACGTGTTTCATGTATAGTACTAATCGTCAATGTTTATCACTAAAGTTACTTGACAATGACCGTGCATAAATATATTACGACCCTTTTGTATTATTTAAAAACTGCGACGTCACATGACGTCATACGAGTAATATGACGAATGATTATAAATAAGGTTCGACGATAAACGTACTCACAATTAATTATTTGGGGCATCATATGACGTCACTGAGCAGCATGACGGATGGTTACACTTGGACAATGGGTCGACTCGACGATACTCGTAATCAACTATTTGTGATGCATTTCATCTGATTCTTGGTGACAGTATACAGTTGACATGCCACAGAAATCATGATTGTGCTGCAAAATATGGCGTCAGTTTTAAAGTTAAAGATATTACCTTCTGTGCAGATCCATATTGCATCCAAATCATTTGAGTATGAAAACAATTACCCGGATAACGCTATATGTTGCATTGGAATGGTATTATTACGCTATCTTTTTGAATTTTTTTATTGAGTATCGTTACTATTTAAATGCACTGTAATGTCATATCACTTCACCTCGCAGATTTCTTCTGACCGTAAACCAGGCTTCTGGGTGCTTTTTAACGCTTACTGTTGCCACCCAAACGGGAAATCCCATCCAGAATACACCATAATATTACAAGTTCAAATGGTGCCTACTAGAACTTTTGAGAACGTCCACATTCCGTCAAATAATGCAGATGATTTGGTCAATGAAATGGGTAGATGTGTAATATATTTTTCGAGGACTGCCTTCTTACTTATGTAATTGTGTCTACATAGTTGATGATTACAACTGCCCGTTAATAGTTTCTAACCGGATACCACCATGTGCGAGTCGACGCTTAGTCGGTTCCTTGATCGTGACTTCAAACATCTCACTTGCGGTTGTCATAAAGTGTTCTGTCAAAGCGACCAGTGATACACCTTTAGGCTGTCTACCACTATCGACCAGTTGAGAAGTGTCACCAATTCCGTATTAATAACAAAAATCGACAGTTGTTGAGTTGCGTGTCTCCAACCGCTCCGGCCAGTCGTACGAGCCGAATCAATAGCGATCCGTGTGGTCTACCAGTCCATCCAACTTCACCTGCCGTCACCTGCCGTAAAACTGTCCGTTAAATCATTCGTGTTGGCCACGCTAATTTTGCTCATCGATTTCGCATAAATAAAAGGTACCGCCCGCCACAGACTCGTTGCATTTACAATAAACCTTGCACTTCCCGCGCGCCGCAGCTTCAGGCATTGTAAGTGGATGCAACTATCGCGCATGTTATCTGTGTTCGAATCTCGCAGGAAATATATATATATATATATATATATATTATGTATGATGCTCTATATTATGCATTATGCTATATATGTATATTTTTTGTGTATATATATATATATATAACCGTACATACATACACAAACGCACACGCAGAGCATGCACGCAATCAAACATACACACACACACACACACACATATATATATACACACCCACACACATACGCGCGCGCAATCAAGCAAACACGCACAAACAAACACACACACACACACACACACACACGCACGCACGCACGCACGCACGCTTTTTGATCATCATCGTATTCGTCACTAGTTACGGTATCTTGCTTATCCGTGTCAAGAGTCTCTGTAATTACTTAGTAGGTAGGACTATTCAACAATAATTGTAATAAAGGAGCTGTCATTGAGACTGTGATCAAATGACATTTGGTGCCCTTAGCCATTTGCAAAACGTATATAATCATTCCTGCCATATATTCCATGCTTACGAGTAGTATATATGTGACTCAGCTTCTGGGAAGCATGACATCTGTGCATGGGTCTGTTTTCCAAAATTCCGTTGCCAGCTGGTGTAACTACTCGGTGCGTGGTATTGTTGCTCGTCTTATCACGCATGACATAAGCCATACGGTCCAGGCTAGCATGCGAAATGTTAAGTATGTATTAACAACAATTAATTTCCATTTCTGTGGGCACAACGCATTGACGAGTGCAGCCGATTGGTCAGAGATCCGTACACGGTGATAATGAATATACTAATTATACAACTACGTCTTTGAGCAGGTTTATGTAGGGATATACGTTGCATTTAAATGTATAATTTATGTATCATTGTTATTTTACGTGGGTTTTAAAATACGACCGGTGTTTCCCTCCTTTTTAATTGAATATGCCAAACGAATCGGCCAGTGGGCGCCGTAATCCGTGCGAAAAATGCTAATATAGTCTGATTCTTCGTTTACCGAATCTTTGTAAGAGAGACAGAGAGGGATATATATATATATATATATATATAGAGAGAGAGAGAGAGAGAGAGAGAGAGATGGAGAGAGGGAGAGACAGAGATAGAGAGGGAGATGGAGAGGGACAGGGAGAGATAGATAGAGAGAGAGAGCGAAATAGAGAGAGAGGATATATATATATGTGTGTGTGTGTGTGTGTGTGTGTAGAGAGGGGGGAGAGAGAGAAAGAGCGAGAGTGAATGAGAGACAGAGATAGAGAGACAAAATATATAGAGAGAGTGAGGAGAGATACGGTGACAGATAGACAGACAGACAGATTCAGACCACAGTATACCAGCCAACTCTCCCGAAATTTCCGGGAGTCTGCTGGATTTTGGGTGTACCTTCCGGTCTCCCGGAATACAGCCAAATCTCCCGGATTTTCTTTGAAAATCTCCAACTGCACCCGCCCCCCTCGTCTTCCGATGTCAAGATCCGAGTCAGCGCGACTCAAGAAGCGTGCTGAACCTCTGATGAATCTCCAGAATTTAAAAAAATGGCAGGCATAACACAGACAGAGAACGACAGAGCGACAGAGACAGGGAGGCAGGGAGACAGAGAGACCGAGAGGGGTACAGGGGTACATGGAGACAGGGAGACAGAGATGCATAGAGACAGAGACACAGAGAGACAGGGAAACATGGAGGCAGAACGACAGAGAGACAGAGATAAAGAGAGACAGAGTGACAGTGAGACAGAGTGACAGAAAGCATAGAGAGATAGGGAGAGGAGGGAAGGAGAGAGAGAGAGTGTGTGGTTGTGTGCGCACGTGTGCATGTATGAATGCATTATTTCACCATGGTAAATCACGTCTCGTTCATGAATCTGAACACTCTCGCATGCCTCGTACATAACTGTATTTAAAAATAACACGTATTCGCCCTATCGATTGGTAGTATCGTAAACCTCAAATAAGTGAGTTAGGATGATACCTGTATCTCCTGTGTGGAATGTTAAACTTCATCTGGGATCAACATCAGGTAGAAGAGACCTAGGGCGTTTAGTGTCTCTTCCGAAAGACACAAAGTTCCCACACCAGTCCCATACACCAGGTACGGGACCAGAACCATACTACCTACATTTAAAAAAAGCATATACTATAGTGCAGTAATAACAAAAAATCAAAATTAGCCACTAAGTTAACTCATGTCGGACAGCTGCGTCGATCTTATACACAATGACATCGAGATGAAAACTTGGCTTGGCTTTTCTGTTAGGTGATCGATCGAATTTGAAGAATGATTTAATGAAAATACCCACGCCAAGTTTCATGCTTGTATCATAATTTGAATGGCAGTTTTGTTATCAGCTCTACGGATATGTAGAAAACAATGAAGCTGACAGTGTAAACAATGACCCATATTTGTTTACCATAGATTTCTGGCAGGACAATGATTAGCGTTGATAAAACAATATTTATGAAATATTGAAGACGAACGAAAAACAGCTATCATGCAGCATCCAATTAAGGCTAATAAACACGCGTGTCGTATAGTTGTATATATTGGCTTATATAAAAGCAATGTATGTAGGACTAACTTACTTCGTTAGCTGACAGATGTCCTAAGCATGGCGTTATACAAAAGTCAAATTCTTAACAGTATTTTGAATAAGACAAACAATCAATTAATCCACCAAAATAATGAACTATAGACTCCCTGTGAACATCGCTGCTGTAACAATGTTATATTTGTCATATTAATGTAAACTGTTATATTTGTCATTGCTCAAAATAATTTGAATGTGCGCGCGTGCTGCCGCCTTTTGCCTTATACAGCAATATTGACCAATCAGTCGACGTTGCGTGGTTGGTACCGATTTGTTCATGAACCTTATATTAAGCTCGCGCGTGTACGCAACTCGTGTGTACACGAGTCACTGTTAGTCATGCATGTTCTCCGTTTCACAAAGATATGACTAATAGGTAGCCTACTGCTTAACAACTCCACATTTGTCAACCAAATTGTGCCATCGTCTTAAAACAACAATTAAAGCAGTTGTTAGCATGGCGCAAAAATCAACCAAGAAGAAATGCAATTAAATAGTAGCGAGTGTGAATTGCGGCTAAGGCGAACCAACGTAGACACGCATTGTCTTGTTTGGGGCCACAACACATAATATATAGATTTGAATAAAAAACGCAATACGAGTTGTGCACTGACGTATATCATCACTGTATATGTCAAAGAATCTACGATTGGCCAAGAGAAACAATACAAAATGACAGCGGGTAATTACATCAATAAAATCTGCAGCAGAACAGAGGCGTTTCCATCTAGGCCGTTACCTGATGCCGTAAACCGTAACTGTGGTTGGGACATACGGTTTCACGACATCTGCGCCACGGCTTATTAAACGTTCGGCGGCAGAGCGCGTGTGGTGCGGAAATGCCTTTATGGTTACTATAATCTTAACGCGACAGACGTTGTTATCGACCTCATCGCGACGAGGATCAATTTCTTTTACGTCCGCTTTCTTTACACGAGTGCGCAAGCTGTTGCATTCGCACTGTAGTGCGTCGTCATGGGTCGGCGAGGCAGACACGACGACATGGTGCCAAGATGACGCTCCTCAGAATCTGCTGGAACAAGCGTATCCGCCTCCTTCTCTTCCTCGTCGCGGTAACCGGGTTGCTGTCGACCGAGTATCTAGCTACACACGCCGGGTATTTATCGCTGTCGCTCATCCAGCGTATCCGTCGACTAATTCACGATGAAATGTCGTTGTTGCCGATTATTAAAGTCGGGGCGGTTGATTGTTCTCGGCTGTTTGACGACGATCCTGTCGAGATGTCCCGTGCGGATGCGTACCATAAGAAGTACACGGGGATCGCGATATCCGACGGCAACATCGAGGCGATGGCGAGAGACTGCGAGAACTTCCGCAGACGGCGCCAATACATCACGACTCCTGTCACCGTTGAGGAGGCTGAGTTCCCCATCGCGTTCAGGTGAGTACGATTTATGTCCTCTCGATGGACACCGACGATGCAAATGGATGATCACGGGCCTACATATCAGCAGTGATGGGCCGTGTTACTGTTATGAGCATGCAGAATGTGGATAGACTAATGTCTCTGGCGTGGGCTCTGCCATTCATTCTTAAGTCTAGTTCATTATTGTTGTTGTTGTTGTTCAAGTTACCGACCACCTTCATTTGGTTTTGTTGCAACTGGAAAGAGAGAAGAAATGTCGCAGTACGATTTAGTGGTGAGAGTGGGTGTAGAAAGGAAGGGAGGTCGGGTGTTGGATGGGAGAGGTGTCTTTTGTGTTCAGAGGTTGCGCTGAAATGTGGCCTTAAAAGTGTCAAGGGAGGGCGCACATACCACCGTAGTAGGTACGTTAAATATTAGCGCACCTACTACTTACCCATTCTTAGGACAAGCTATTCCACCCGGCTATTACGCCGTGCATAAAAAAAAATTACGTCATCCTGTACTATTTACGGTGGTAGGGAAAGGCATACCCGATGCCACGAGTCTTCCTAGCAATTAGCTATCGTAGCCAGGATTATCTTGTTAATTGATGTTATAACAATATTCTAGGTATGAACTGTCGCTTTGTTTCTAATCATTGTATAATATAGCACCTGAATGAAAAAAATTAATTTTGTTAATTTGGACGCAACAACTAACGCACTCTTTGGATTGATGGGCGCAATATAAGAAATGTATCATTATTATTATTATTAGTAACAAAAGTTACAATTTCCTTACACATTATTCACGAATGTTTACCTCACGTGGACTACAGGCCTAACAATAATTACATTTCTTGTCTGCAGTATCTTGATGTATACAAACGCTGAGCAGGTGGAACGACTACTGCGCGCCATCTACCGTCCGCAGAACGTCTACTGCATCCATGTCGACCGGAAGTCGCCGCCAACCGTCCACAATGCCATGCGCGCAGTAGCCAACTGCTTCCCGAATGTGTTCATCGCGTCACGCAGCGTCAACGTCAGGTGGGCATTGACCACTATTTCCGTTGTCACTAACACATACATTGGGGTGATGAAACACATTTTAAATTAACATTCTTTTTCTTTTAAGTTACGTGGAGAAAATATTTTACAGATGACCGCATTTCCAAATATGTTTCCAATCCGTCCTCGGGATTTATAACACCGGAATGTTTTATTTTGTAACTTTACCAAATAAATATATTTGTATATACATATAACATATTACTGTAATCAACTGTGTTGGCAATACAGCGCTTGGTGGAGATGACGTGCACAATTTTTATAGTGACGTAGGCAAACAACGACGTACTGGATCCATGAAGTGCAAAATGTTGATTGCAACGTAGGCAAACATGATCTATCAATTGGCGCCATCCGATATACGTTAGCCGCGCCCACAAACAGTTGAAACAACGCGTCACAATCACCGATCTCAATATAATGGATGGGAAGAAACGTGAATTACGTAAAGCCATTGTCCGCCATCTTGCCATTCTTAAACGGGCGATAATAAGTGTAAGTAATGACGATTACGCGCCATGCTTATGGGTCACACGTGATGCGTGAATATGTACGTCACGCTTAGCGGTCGATATGCATGCACGTTTTGTTATTGATACGGGATCACACTCGAGCGTTTCTGCGGACGCTGTGCGTAACAAAGGTGGCGCAATACGGCTGCAGAGCCCACATACGTCACAATGGGAAAAGCAACATGGCGGACTGGCTTCACGTCAAGCCGGCCTCTTACCGTTACGCTTCCTATCCATATTATCAAAAACAGATAAGCGAGCAAAAATGTACAACTGAAAACACGTCCTAAAAATGCTTTTTTGAACGATTGCTTGTACCATTATGATTCGTCCGATCCAAATAATCTTGATATCGTTTGAAAGCTTACGATTTCTGATTTTCAAATATATATAAATGGTTTCCTGATAATCATTTCTAAAATAAACTATAAACGGACATACAACGGTGCTGGTTTCGGTGCCTTAGACACTCGTATTTATTAAAAAAAAGAAGTGTTTTAATGAGTCGCGCGCACATTTCGACACATTGCGGTTGACAGCTATACCGGGAGTGACCCGGGAACGCAGCCAACGCGGTCGCGACCTCTCGCGGCACACCTCCTATGGGTAATATTCGCCCCCTATATAAATGCAATCGCTTACAATGTCGCCCGATACATTTATAAAAGGGCGAATATTACGCATAGGAGTGTGCCCCGAGAGGTCGCGACCGCGTTAGCTGCGTTCCCAGGTCTTTTCCGGTATAGCTGTCAACCGCAATGTGTCGAAATGTGTGCGCGACTCATTAAAACACTTCTTTTTTGTAATAAATAAGAATCCGTTTGTTACGAAAAGTTGGCATTGTAACCACAATAGTTGGAACATTTATTTGTGATCTTCATAATCGGAGAGAGAGAGAGAGAGAGAGAGAGAGAGAGAGAGAGAGAGAGAGAGAGAGAGAGAGAGAGAGAGAGAGAGAGAGAGAGAGAGAGAGAGAGAGAGAGAGATATATATATATATATATAGAGAGAGAGAGAGAGAGAGAGAGAGAGAGAGAGAGAGAGAGAGAGAGAGAGAGAGAGAGAGAGAGAGAGAGAGAGAGAGAGAGAGAGAGAGAGATCCGCAAAACTGCAAACAAATACCGGATGTTGCGTTATGTACATAGGCCTACCTAGGCGGATGCGTGGCTGACTAGGAGGCAAACACGACATATTTAATACGTTCTTTTGAAACGAAACAGATTTCTGAAACTAATGTAGTGGCGTGTTTAGCAACGCGAGTGGCGTACTTTTGCGCAATTCACTTATCGTATGTATTTCGGTAAAAAAATACTTATCAAACAATCTGGCTACAGTAACAGTTAATTATAATCAAGTTCGTTACATCAATTCATATCATGTGTTGTGCAATCGGCCCATTATGGATAACGACGCTAAAATAGCAGGGGCCTATACCAACAAAGCCAACAACCACACTCCGGACAAAGGTACGCTCTCACTCCCCGTGACGTGTTGCTTGTGTAACAGTTTGTGGGCGTGCCAAGTGTCTCCAGTGCCAGTGATATGTATAATCTGTGCACATGTAAATTCATAATGATAGCCTTGTTAGACTGTCATGGGCAAACAAAATATGCACATACTGGGGGACAAAACGGTACCCCAACCCCGCGGTTATTAACCTTTTCTGACTGCGACCCAAATTCAGGATGCGGTATGTGCTTGACGACCCATGCCTTCAAGCAGTTGCGATAAATAGTATTATAAAATAACTAATGCTAAAATGCATCGATATAATATAAATGAATTAGGAGAACATTAACAAAACATGCTTGTTTAACAAGATTTAACAACATTGCCACCAAGAAAATTAACCTTAGATGGTAGATGATTTGTTGGCTTATCGAGAGTCCAACCCTTTTTAACTATGTGTATCCCGCTCTTCTGAGGTACGTGTCAATGTAATTTTTAAACATATTCACGCTACTAGCAACCACACAATCAGCAGATAATCTGTCCCAATCATTTACAGTCCTTTGTAAAAATGTGAACTTTCTTATATTTAATCTACACTGCTCCTTTACTAATTTAACTTCATGTCCTCTGGTCCTTCTATCTTTCTTAACTGAGACAACAATATTTCTATCAATATTTTCATAACTATTCAATATTTTATGAACTTCTATCTGATCTCCTCTCAATCTCCTGGTCTCTAGTGTTGTTAAACCACATTCTTTTAGGCGTATTTCGTAACTAAGATCTCTCAGTTTTGGTATCATTTTAGTCGCTCTCCTCTGTACTCTTTCTAGCACATATATATTTGTTTTGCGATATGGCGTCCACGCTTGTATACAATATTCTAAATGAGGCCTAACTACTGTTTTGTACAGCGGTATTATTAGTTCTTTTTCCTTATACGCTGTATTTCGCCTAATAAATCCAAGGATTTTCTCTGCTGCAATTCTGCACTGCTCTGAATCCTTCATATCAGTATTAATTGTTAACCGTAAGTCCTTGTCTTTTACAGTAATACTTAGTACAGTACCCCCATTGTATATTATGCATCTTCGTTCTCATGTCCTGTGTGGAGGCATTTATATTTCCCCAAATTTAACAACATCTGCAGTTTTTAAAACCATTTAATCATCCTGTCATGATCATCTTGTACATGCTGTCTATCTCCATCACGTTTAATCCTTCTAAACACTTTTGTATCATCCACAAATTTCAACAACTTACTTGTTATATCATCGTCCAAATCGTTGATATATATATTAAGAATAACATAAGTCCCAGTATTGATCCCTGAGTTACCCCACTGAAAATCGATTTCCAATTTGTCAATCAACCATTTTCTATCCATTTAATTATACCATCCCTATCCCACGGGCCTTTAGTTTAAGCAGTAATCTTTGATGTGGTACTTTGTCGAATGCTTTCTGAAAATCTAAGTAGATAATACCTCTCATCTACCCACTTAGTGATATCTTCCAAAAACATTACATATTTGTTAAGCATGACGCTTTTAGATAGGTATATCACGTTATGTTTAACAAGAAAATCTACCATCTACCATTTGGTCTTTAAATAGTCTTTCTTATAAATCACAGATGTTAAACTCACAGGTCTGTAGTTCACTGACTTGTTTCTCGAACACTTGTTTAAATAACGTATATTGTTTGCGTCTTTCCATTCTGAAAGAACAACTCCATCTAATGACAAGTTGAAAACTGTTGCAAGTGGTATGCTAATTTGTTCTACAATTTTCAATAGTTGTTTGGGCGGAATCCCATCCACTCCAGGTGATTTATTATCCTTCATTTCCCTTATTTTCTTAGCTACGATTTTCGGGGTTACAATTAACTGTTCTAAATAGTCTGATTCCGTCCCCTTGAACTTAGCCTCTGGTACTGGCAATGAACAAATATCTTCCCTGGTAAACACCGAACTAAAATACTCATTCCGTTCTTCTGCCATTAAGAATCCCTCTGATATTATATTTCCAGCTCTATCTTCTAGAGGACCGACCTTTTCCTGAACTTTCTGTTTGCTCCGAACATATGCATAACAATTCTTGTTGTCATGTTTTATATTACAAGCTAATTTTTGTTTATAGCTTCTCTTTGAATTTCTCAGTTATAGCTTGGTTAAGTGCTTCTTTATAAATGTAGTAGTCTTCATCGTTCCCAGTGCGTTTATATGACTTCCACATAATTTGTTTGTACTTAATTTTTCTAATGGCTTATTTCGATAAGTGTTTCTGTCGGGACAGTTTTCCTTGTTTTTTTCGATGAAACAAACTTATCGACGATGCGCTCAATTGTGTTCCTTAAGATATTCCAGCAATCTGTTGCTGTCTTATTCTTAAGTGTGTTATTCCAGTTTATCTTTTTTAAATATTTCCTCTTGTCCTTATATCTTCCGTTGTGGAAGTTTCTCCTGTACTGCTGGTTATTATTCCTTTCTGATTTTACTTTGATGGTAAACTGTATTGTATCTTGTTGTGATCACTACTCCCCAGTGGCTCACATATATTGACAGTGTCAAATAATTCATTCTGTGATGACACAACTATGTCTAACAAAATTTTCTTCCCTGATTGGTTCTAGCACATGTTGCGAAAGAAAACTTGTACTAAAACTAGAAATTTGTGGTCCTCACTCCCTGTAGTCTGTAGAGTTTTCCATTGTATATAACCATTATTAAAAATCCCCCACAATAATACAATTTCATTTTCTTCTATGCTTATGTTTGGACTTCGATAAACTACCCAACCGTTAGCGTCGAGTTTCCTGTAACTGTGTTACACCAAACAGCTTCTTTGCAATATGCTTCTCTTTCAAATTATATTTCATCAGCCTGTATAGATTCTTTAATATATAAAATCCACCTCCCCTTCTTCCTATTCTATCTTTCCTAATCATTGCATAGCCTGTCAGTCCCAATTCGGCATCTGATATATCGGTGATTCCGTTATACCTATTATGTGAGGTCAATATCTTTTACCATAATGTTTAGTTTACTTCTTTTGTTTACTATGCTTCTTGCGTTTAAACAAACGCATTTATATCTTCCCACCCAACAAAGTATCCCCATTAATCTATTAATCCCATCCCCTCTTCGTCACATGTCTGCTCAACTAGTGCAGTTATTGCCACCTTCTTGCATCTCCCCCTGTCACCTTCACTCCCACCTTAACTCCTGTCTTCTTTCCCCCTGTTGTCAATTTCCCTCCTGTCACCTTCTTTGTCCCTTTTCCTTCTGTCAACTTCTTCTTTGTCCCTTTTACTACTGTCTCCTTCCGTCCTGTCAAAGCTGTCTTCCCCTTTACTTCTATCTCCTTACCAACAACCTCCTTGTCTCTGTTCTCACTGATCTCTCTAGTCTCACCATCTGAGTGGGCCTTGTCCAAGTCACCCTTTCTCTCTTCACCACCAGCCTCCTTGTCTCTGTTCTCACTGATCTCTCTAGTCTCACCATCTGAGTGGACCTTGTCCAAGTCACCCTTTCCTGTCATCACCACAATCAACTTATTCAGCTCGTCTACTTCCGCCAGTAAACACTCCAACCTCTTACAACCTCGACACTCAAAGTGAAAACCCTCCATCTGCACCTCCTTCCATGAATTATCACACCCCGACTTTGCAAAATCTACTCAATTATCGCATTTTGAACATGTCAGGTGTCGACTAGCCTTTATTTGCCGTTTTCACGGCGCCATGGTTTTGTGTAGTTTTATAGTTTATTCAAGGTAGAAATTAAGATATTAAGACTAAGATAGTCTTTAGAAAGACTGTTTCCTGTGTACTACAGCACACTTTATGTTACAACAGAGTATAATTACAAAGCTGACTATTTACCCTATCACAAACACTAACGTTACCGGTAGTATCACTAGTGACCTAATTTAAATACAATCAATTACTTTACGCTAGACTGTCTTATTTATATGGCTAATCAAAGTTACTAGCAGGTTATGGTTTACTCAGGTATTATCTGATGTAAGTAGTTTTATGTTTGTTACTTTATCTCCTATATATTTTACCACATAATCAGGTTTGTTAAATCTTGTTTACAAACTTATCGAAGCCTAAGTTACCCTATTATCACTCACTGGACTAAAGTGTTCTAAAATACTTTATCTGAATACCTTTAAGCACAACTGTTACTCAACATATGCCTACTGCTACTTTATGAATAATAGTAAGGTAGAAATAATACTTATCGATCAATAATTCCACTCGCTTTTCAACTTTTGTGCACCTTCAATTCTCAACGATCTAGACAGGAAGACAACGAAAACCAGAAGCTGTTGAAAGCAGATTCATCAAGTGCCGTTCATTGGTTTATCGATGTAATCAGAGGGTAATCACCATTTACTAGTCGAAACCAAACATGGCGTACGATTTTGACAATGTTTGAAGATAATACACTAATTTACTTCACACTGGTTAAACTAAGGAGGCAGGCAATTAAATAAAGATAAAATGTGCCTGGATTGAAGTGTGTCTGTGAAAGTGTACTTTGAAGACCTCGATTTGGAATTAATCAAAAGGCACCCATGACGTGTTTTCGGTAACATCAAACAGAATGTGACCCGTACCAGATGCACGTGGTACTAAAAATGTATGCCAAATGTTGCGTACATGTTAAACGTTGTGTGATATTATATCATCTAGCGTCATATGTTCATGCCACATTTGGCATATTAATTATTAGTTATTCATCACGCATCCTTCTAGAGCGTGCAAACGTGGCAATAAATAAACGTTCGGACAGGCACTTAAGACACATGTCGACCCACTCAAAATGATTTGTCGACCCAATTATGGGTGCGCGAACCGCTTTTCTAATATATTTCAATATTGAAGATTTGAAGAAAAACACGTTGCTTCTTAATAGGGTATTTGTGTCAGAGAGGTATGAGGTTGCAGATCCGAATCTACACGTACCTCTCGATATTACGGGACGTACTGCATCCGTCAATAGGCGTCATCCGAGATACGTCGTCATCAAAATTATGCGTTCTATGAATCCAATACATCGCCGTTTGCCTGTCACAATCAAAATTATAATTATGCACGTGACCTCCGTCAATCTTTGTCTTGCCAAAAATTGATTACAGTAATATGTGATGTGTGTGTGTGTGTGTGCGTGCGTGCGTGCGTGCGTGTGAACACACTCACACACACGCACAAACACACACACACACACACACACACATATATATTGGGTGTGCGTGCCTGTGTGCGCGTATCTGGGTGTGTGGTGTGTATATACATATACATATTTATACATATACACATATACAGGCCCATAACTACGATTTGCTGTGTGTGATTCGTATCGGACATTTTGGTCTTACAAATTGCGCATTCTCAACTAAATCAAATCTTCGTCATTCGTTCGGAGTTTCCCTTCAGTTTAACATAGCCGATTCATCTCCATCGCTGAGAAAGAAAAGTATGTGAGTTATATACGCACGATATGCCAAAGACTGAGATAATCAGTCGAGAATGTGCGAGTGCCGCTGTAAGACATTCAAGAGACTACTGAAATGGTTTGAAACTAGGTTGAAAACACCACGGTAGTGTCTTGCACGCTGTTATTCTCAAGAACTGTTCTCTTAACAATTCAACAATTTGTTTAATGGCAACACACGTTTTGGTCGTTTCAAAAATCGTCGTCAAGTCCCTTGAATTGATGTTATAGCCGTGTTTCACCAGATGGGGCTACTACAGCGTGCTGGAGCCGGAGCTTATTTGCTTGTCGGACTTGTGGGAGTTCAGCAGTTGGAAGTACTTCATCAACCTGAGCGGCATGGAGTTCCCGCTGAAGACTAATGGCGACCTCGTTAAAATACTCAAAGCGTACAACGGCTCTAACGAACTAGAGGGAAAGACAATCAAGCAGTATGTTGTTGTTGTTCTTCTTTTTCTCCCTGCGTGTCAGTGATGAGGCTGGCCATCATACTGGTCCTCGATCTCTGTTTTGTTTTCGTTTCTCCCCCCCCACTGTTTGTTCTTGCTCTGCTGGCTCCTCCAACGTCTCACCTCATTCTATGTTTCTCCACTCCTGTCCCAATGGCTCCAAATCTCTCTTTATACACTCCTTCCGTTTCTGTCTACTAACCGTTCTTCTCGGTTCGTCTGCCAGTATGTGAAAATCTTCACGTGTGTCAACAACCTTGAGCAAAATAACCAATACGAACATAATGTGCTACACGAGAAAATGTGTTCGTACTCATTCATCCCTTTACGGAATATGAACCAGGCATGGGTTAATTTCAATTGTTAATTGTTAAATTGTATATTCAATTAACTCAATTAAATTAATTTCATTTCATTAATTAACTTTCTCAAGACACACAAATTAATTTAATTTCATTAATTAACTTTTCTGGAAGAGGTTAATTTAGTTTAATTTAATTTAAACACAAATGTCCAGTCAGTGACTGAGCTGGGTGAATTGTGATGTTCAATGGGTGACCAGGTGCTACAGTTGTATTATGTAAGAATGCTGAGTGCAGGGCTGGGTTAGCGAACAAACTTGTATAGTCTGGTGCTAGTGTGCAGTGGTACCTTACAGCTTGGTCAAAGAATAAAGGGAATATTGACCCAAAGACACTAGCTAACAGGTGTTAATCTACCCTGTAAGTAAACAGTAGCTGCGGACGTTGCCAGGGAATCTGCCACTGCCAGCCACATGTCTGCTTCATCAGCTTCTAACACCCATCCAAGCACATTGTGTATTTGAAGTCTGGAGGTTTTCTGAACATAATCCCATACGAAAAAATCTCAAGGGAAAATGTATAAAAAAACTCAATCTGGCAATACGGTATTTAACTTTCAAGTTTTATATATATTTTTTATATATACAATGTAATTGCGCTTCACTAGCACGCTTGACGTGTTACACATTTGTTCCATTTAGCCACCTTAGTCGTTAGTTGTCTTGTATTAAAATAATTGCTAACTGAGTTGAAGTTAGTCGGTAATTTAATTGAACAATTTGGAACGTTAATTTAATTTAATTGACCTAACAAATGTGACAGGTTAATTTAGTTTAATTTAATTGGAAAACATAATTAACTTTTCAAGTTAATTTCCCCATGCCTGGTGTGAACAAGATATAATACAGTAACGAACTTCTGTTCATACCCATTCCAACACAGTTGTACTTAGTTCTTTATGCCTAGATTCCACCTGTTAAATGCGATGATGTATTACAAATAAATTGTTATTGTGGAATTCGAACTGTTGCGAATACAATGGCGACTGGTTGATTAATTGATTGTTTGTTTGTTTGAATCGTTGATTCATGCATTAATTGATTGGTTGTTTCAGTGTTTGATTGATTGGTTGATGATTGATTGGTTCATTCATTCACTAATGTGTTCAGTAATTGAAAATGGCTGCTTTACTTATCCAACTTATTAATTACTTGCAAGATATTTGTTTTCTTTCCTAGCATGCTGACATTAATGTAGTGATCCTGTAGTTCCAAAATAACCATGCCTATAGTTATCTGTACAATAATAACGCATTAACGCGAAAACACAGTTTCAAATTCTGTGGTTACATTTTCTCAACGTTTTTGTTGACGCTCTGTTGGTATTTCTCTTTCAGCCAAAATCACAGCGACAAATCACGCTCAAAATATGTACATATCCCGGGAGAAGGAATGACGAAAGTGCTCAAATCTCCCCCACCACACGGCATTGCTGTCGTGAAAGGGGGAGTCCAAGTGACCTTATCCAGAGCCTTCGTTGACTTCGTATTACACGACCAGGTGGCGCTAGATTTCCGGGAATGGATTCAGGATGCCGGCCATCCGGACGAGATGTTTTTCTCTTCGCTCAATTACAATCCGCACCTGAAAGCACCTGGCGCCTATCTAGGTACGTTAATGTCTGTGGCACAACGGACAATCAATTGTAATAAACGTCAAAACGCCGCCTACAAATGACCATATTTTGTGCAGCACTGGCGCAGCGCGATGCATCGAGTTGGCGTCGCGATATCTTCAGATATTAACAGCTAGAGGGAACTATTTCGCGTGGCGTCAGTGCACAAAGTACGCAACATGCATGTAGATACGTGCGCGCGCTGAAACACGTGCACTCACTGACTTATTAACACACAATTACATGCGCGCACACACACACACACGCATACAGTGCTACGTACGTACGCACGCACACATATACAAACGCCCCACACATACACTTAGACACACATACACACACATAGACACACACATACACGCACACACACACACACACACACATGCATACACACACACAAACACAAACACACAAACACACACACACACAAACAAACACACACACACACACACACCTACGCCGGCAATTATAATAATCATGCACTCGCATTGATTACATTTATATAGTGCAAACATATTAATTACTAATTCGTTGTGAAAAGTGATATATACTGTATTGGGCACTTTGGTTTCCTGGAAATATGTATTCAAAAGATAAACAATCTTAGAGTGCGACATAACCATGTCTTATTGTTGTACGAGCTATTAAGAACTGTGATATCTTCACTGACACATGTTTCTTGTAATTGTTGATTTTACATGTCATTCACAAAAACCGTTTGGTGAAAGGTTGATAGTTCAGGTCGTGTTACAATCTACATAGTTAGTTAGACAGCGATTGTTGACTGTTTTGAGTCTTTCTGGTATGACGACGTCGTGAAGATAATACAATAACATCGTCACCTTTAGGTCATCTTCGTAGTGCATATATTGGAGAGCCACAGTGATTTCTTAAGGATGCTGCCCCTGGTTTAATCCTACAATCCAGAAACACATGCAATTTTACCGTGTTGTGCTTTATTTAAATACGATTCTAATGATGTATGCATTGTCTAGGGTTGCCATACATATAAAAAAAATTTTTACATCGGAATGAAGATACCTACCGTCTAACTGGTGACCACTTTTTACCAATTTGAACCTTGTAAACTTACTTGAATTATCACTTCTATTACAATATTTTGCCTTATTTCTGTAGTGTGTACAATACAAATAAATATCCATAAAAGTTCTCAAAATATATAATATTTTTAAAATATTCGCTATTTCTTAGATTAAATATGATACATTTTTATGACAAATGTACCGTAAACAATTATTTTGTAACCAGAACTCTTAAATATTTGGCACAATTAGAGATTAATATATATCAAATTAGTATATCACAGCTAATACTAACATAAAAATGATACCTCACCAGGGTTTTTTAACATACTGTCTGTCGTGTCTGTCATTATTTGAAAAATATGTGGATAAAATTAAAAAAATATGATAAAATGAACAAAATGACTCGTTATTACAATTTTTATATTACAATGAGAAAAAAAGGTATGATTAATTGGTGTTTTAATCATTTCTTAATTCTCAAAGCCCAAATATATTACAAAAGGAACAAATTAAATTGAAACATAGTCTATTTTCTTGTTCTTATATACATGACATAATTTCCTATTTGATAGAAGAAATTCCTGCTCAAAATACATTGACCAAATATTACACGGCAATAGTTTCGATCTAGAAGAGCATTTAGATTATATGGTGTTGTACATATTCGTTTCCATAAGACAAAACCATGGATCTAACAAAAACAATAATTTCCCCCCAAAATAACCGAGATTAACTACTTCGCGACATTCGCCCAAAAAAGAAGATTCCTGTGGACTGGCCCCGCATATTTATTGTCAACTACCGTTTCCTGGTGGATTACATGGTCAGGTCGACGGTGTGTGCGCTGTTGTTTACATCAGTACAGTGGGCAAGCAAATCGAAAGAACGGGACTTATTATAACCTGGTCAGTGTCTTTCTGCAGCCTTGTGGCATTAATCACATTGCGTTGATTAACAGTCCTCTTGCAAAATTGTCCACCTTTCTTTCGAAACTTCATTTCATCTGTTTATATCCGCAAGTTAATCCGTTGAATACGTCGATAAACTGATGTTAATGTAAACATAAAACTGACGTTGACAACTGTCACTTTTCATAGAAACGCCGCGCATGCGCCTCTCACTATCTTGATAGTTCATTTTTAATTTGATAGGACGATTTTGCACCGGCCGTCAGGTAGAGCCACGAAAGACATGCGCATAAAATGTGCGTAGTAAACTAGGACCGGCCTCCGTAAAGAGATTTCTTCTTCAAAAAGGCATTCTCCAAATTATTAGAAGTGAACCATGAGTAAATAGCAAATATGTCTTGAAGTGCAACATTGTCTCATTTGACGACAAATGTTAGTAAATAATATATAAATCTTACTCCAGCATGTGCATAGGCGGTTTCAGTAATTCGTTTCAGGTTATTGGAATGTGCAAGGATGCTTTGATGCTCAGGACAAAAACCTCTCATCGTTTGGTCATAAATGTCACTGTGCATTCCACTCCGGACACACGTTTCGTCAAAGGAAGTCTACGTCGTGAATTGCTAATGGCGACATCGTGTGCTAACGCCAGTAAATCATGAAACTGTTTCAACTCCACATTGTTTTATGTGCCAGTTATGTGTACACAATTGCAAGATCGACATTAGTTCAATAGTTATGACACTCGATCGATGTGATCAACAGGAACTGCGGCGATACTTCGGCAAATGTATGTTCGTCATTGATTTGATAATGAGGCATGTTGACCCTGGTCTCCGGAACAATCAATTCACGCATCGTGCAAAATAACGGTGTTTTCACCGAAGAATATTCTATAAACGTGATTCATTTTCCCATTCTATGTCGTCTACTTCCTGGCGCCATCGATGGGCGAGTTCAAATCAAACTAAGAACACTGTAATTAGTGTTACTCGAATCAATACTAACAGGAACGTAGATGCATGAATTGTGTTTCGTCTATTAAAACTTATTATTATTACATTATTATTATACACTCGCACACACACGCACGCACACACACATACACACACTCACACATACACACACACACACACACACACACACACACACACACACACACACACACACACACACACACACTCACACACACACGGGATTCGTTTAACAGCGCCCTGTGGCGCCACTGTGTGGATTCATGTACAATATTATATTAGTTGCCGAGTTCCACATATGTACGACGAACACACACACACACACACACACACACACACACACACACACACACACACACACACACACACACACACACACACACACACACACACACACACACACACACACACACAAACACACGCACGCATGCACGCACGCACGCACACATATACACACACAAGATGTTAATATGAACTTTACAGTATCTTTTACTTTTAAACTACCCCCGATAGTCACCCCTGGTCACCGTTGTTGCAGGTGATCCGGACAAGAAGGAGCCGTACATGTTGTCTCGCCTCACCATCTGGGCATGGGACAAGAAGTACAAGTGTCGTGGCACCTACAGACACGCCGTGTGTGTATTCGGCGTGCGGGACCTCGCCTTCCTCACGACCAGACCGGAACTGTTTGTCAACAAGTTCCTGCCCGACTACCAGCCGCTCGCATACGACTGTGTGGAGGAGAGACATTTCAGGAAGATCCGTAACGAATACATGGGTGACAGGCAGTTCAATACCTCCTACTATGCAGATATGGTGTTCGCCAAAAATCACTTATGATGTTTGCGAGAAAGCGTTCTCGTTTGATTAGAGAATGTGTATTATGCGTTTGTTTTTATAATACAGTGTATCACTAGTGCATGTAATAAACTTAATGTGTGTGTGGTGTGTGTGTGGGGGGTGTGGGTGTGTGTGTGTGTGTGAATGTTTGTGTGCGTGTGTTTGTGCGTGTGTATCTGTGTATGTGTGTACGCCTTGTGCATTCATGCATGTACCCGTATACGCGTGTACGTATTCACGTATATTTTTTATTATGTATATAGGGTCGTGTAGGACGTAAGACCTATAACTGTTTGAAGATCCGTATTGTGCGCTACAGACACACACATATATATATATATAGCGCGCACACACACACACACACACACACACACACACACACACACACATACACATATATATTAGAGAGAGAGCGAGAGAGAGAGAGAGAAAGAGAGAGTGAGAGAGAGAGAGAGAGAGAGAGAGAGAGAGAGATAGAGAGAGAGAGAGAGAGAGAGAGAGAGAGAGAGAGAGAGAGAGAGAGAGAGAGAGAGAGAGAGAGAGAGAGAGAGAGAGAGAGAGAGAGAGAGAGAGAGAGAGAGAGAGAGAGAGAGAGAGAGAGATAGTCAATGGATTCTAGCGACGGTCCCAAGAGTGCTCATATTTGTTCGACATGTCAGATCTTTTACGTAACCCATCAATAATAATTTAGCTGATTTAATTAACGACATTGGTGTTATCGGTTCGTAATTACGAGTGTTGCCTACTCATTTAGTTGGTTGCTCTTATTCTAGTATACTCTGCGTTTTCTATTTTTCAATTAATTTTAACGAATGAAAAGTTATTAGATGTATCCACAATTATTGCTACACTACTTAGATGGAATGTTTCTAACATGCTTAATGTTGGAAACCTTACGGCGTCATAACTACAATCTTCAGAAAAAAACGTGTTATAAAATTATAGTGTTCTGTGATTTTAATGCTCTGTGACAATATAATTAGATTCCAACCTATTTGTGAGTTAATAAAATATGACTAGTACATCTACTTACTTGCAATTATCCCTTATCACTAACAGATATGTGCGTGATGGATCGCACCTGCATATACGCAACCATATAAGCACACCATCACACACACACACACACACACACACACACACACACACACACACACACACACACACACACACACACACACACACACACACACACACATTACAATTTTACAACATCAGAATCAGTTTATTAACAAGTTTTGGATTTTTTATTTGGAATTTACATACAATCACTAATGCCGTTAACAATTTATATGATGCATACACAAAACCACGCAAATGTAAGTAAAATTAAAAAAAAATAATAATCGACATATTATATACACGCACCATGGCATATTAAGCGTCTTCACTCAAATAGTATACATTTACGCTAACAACCTTTGCTTGAGTAACTTTGTCAATATATGATTTGATTCTTATTCCGTTGTAACTTATCATGACCGAGGCGAAGTAATTTTGATTTACTAATGATTATTATTATTCATATATATATATATATATACATATATATGTTTTCCTTAATGTTCTCTTTCTCTGTATTACAGTATTATAAGGAATGCTCGTTATATGCATTGTGCAAACATTATATACGAAACGAGCCATGCGGCTCAATGGACGTTCTACAAGTTACAGTTAAAACCAAATAAAATCTACAGTTAAAACCAAATAAACTGATATCAAAAAGTGTAAAATATTTATGAATTTATTAAAATACAACGTAGCAAACGATTTGTTTGATGGTACCCCAGCCATCCCTTCAAAGAAGACCTGAATGAAGGTAAAAATAACGGTACAACGTTATAGCAGGGCATGGTTGTAAATAATGATGTATACTTCATAGTAACAAGAATCCTAAGTAATATTACGTTTTGTTAACTGCTGAAACACGTATTAGACATCTTCCACGGATAAATATCATACATATATATATATAGTAAAACATTTGATCTAACTTGATATAGATAGATCGTAGATATGTCACAATGATATGGATATATCCTGGCACAAGAGTGATTGGAGTGGCACGGAGTCCATTTGGTCATATATCTGACTGATGACATATCTAATGTGAGATTCAGCAAAATATCAAAAGGCAACAGAAACTAGCAGATAGAAGTAATCGTCCTGGTGTGCACACAAACGTAAAAAAAAGACCGTCGCTGTATTTGTATGGACGTTATGAAGTAAATGCTCATCGCGCGAGCATCTCGATTTTTTGTTTGCCTTATGTGTTACGTGGTCAACCAATGAGGTGTACCGTTACAACACAAATAACTCTGGAAATATGAGGTAATTTGAAAGAATACAGATCTTACGTCCAACCCCTGGTGATCGTAGTTAAATCCTTGAAAGTTTGGCTCTCGAGGTTCAAGCCGTCTAAGAGGAAACCATTAACACCCCGCACACAAAGACACGTTCGATTGTAGTAAGATCATGGTATGACCTGTTCACAAATGCATATTATTTGCCTGACTGCGTCCTGTCTTGTGTTTGGTGTGTTTCGCGGTAGCCTCGATTAACCAGGCACCGCGAAATGGGAGCACCGTTCTACCGCCTGGAAGATAACACAGGTTTTCACTGTATGACACTGATCCCGGTTTACCCTGAATGCGGGTAGAGACGATGATTGGCTCTCAGGCTAACAATAAAATTAAAAGTTAAATAAGAGTCAACTTATATAAATTTATGCTACGCAATAAAAACTTTGGTTGTATTGACACAAGTAATAAACAGAACAGTTAAATCCTCATTTATTTTTGGACTAAGAATCTCGATAACGACGTTGATTGGCTGCTCGCTCAAAACATTTGCTGCTGGCAGCGTACGCAAAATGGATTCTCGAGCACTAGCCTCGATTATCCAGGCGCCGCGAGATGGGAGCACCGTAGGAGCGGTACTAGATGCGTGCATTCATAACGCGTGTTCTCAGCCAGACTCTGTTTCCCGGTGAAGTCACGCAGCCGGGCGAGAGCCGGTTAAGCGAGACTAGTTTCGCAGTAGAATGCAGATGCCGATATAATCATACGGGGTAAGACCACATTAAGGATTCGTCCGCCATTACCGACCGAAAGAGTGCCCTTGAAAATGCCGTTTTGGTGTGATGTGTGAATTTGTTCGAGCACTTTGACATGTAAAATCTAAATGTGGCCTTACCCCATACATCCATGTGTTACCGAGTCGGCCTCGTTACATTAGCCACCAAAATGCGCCACCGCCAACATCACATCGCAGGAGACGCAGGTGTTGCGTAGTTTAAACCTACTTTATTTATACTACTATTTTGTTAATATACTAATTTGATAACTAAATTAATATGTTGAAGGAATTTTTCCTGCCAAATTGTGTTTAGTAGTAGCCCAAAACAGTGTTTGCGAAGTGAATGTTGCGCCCACAAAACGTATAGAAAACTTGCAAAGACAACTGTTATTGAGGCAGGCGACGCTAATGGACAATCTGCACAAATGCATATATCCAAGGCAACTTTGTAAATAAGACTTCGTTCTATAAGAAATAAGGGTGCTATTATTTTGAATTATTTCAGCACAAGGCTTAAATTTACGACCTATTCAGTAATTAATTACATATGTATACGTAGGCAATTCATTTTACACAATGATGTTAATATATAACATATTTTTCAATCACGATTATATCGTCTACACCTGCACACTGTTTTTGTTTTCAATCTAATAATATTTACATTGCAATATACAATAGGGAGTATAACATTACTGTCATGTTTCTCATTCCATGCTATACGAACTATATGTTGTGTTAGCTGACATTGCAGTCAATGCTATTGTGTGTCAGTGGCACTCATTGTTATTATTGGACCACCCTCTAGTGACCATTGACCAGGCACTGACCAATTGCTTTACAGTGTCTGCCATCTTGTTTTGTGGAAGTGACCACATGTATTTTCAGTTGTTCTGCCAATTAAATGTTTCTTGAATTATGCAAATGTTACATGGTGATATTCACTGGCATACAAGTATACAACAATTACATAATGTTCTTCCCTTGTTGTGCTCATTGTGTTATTATGATAACGCTGAATTACTTCTACACCATCACATACGGTCTTGATTGCCGGCAGGTCGCTCACAAATTGGCCGTTTAAACCAAATCAAATTTATTGTAACGCATTACACTACATACTATACAAATCAAATTAAGACAAATCATTTAATATATGATTTGTCTTAATTTGATTTGTACTGTATGTAGTGTAATGAGTTACAATAAATTTGATTTGATTATTAAAATGGCCAATTTGTGAGCGACCTGCCGGCAATCAAGACCGTATGTGGTGGTGTAGAAGTAATTCAGCGACCTTCTAATCATTGCCACCCATGGCTTGAGATGATGATTCCGGGTCGCTTCGAGATATAATAAGTTATTATTCAGCCTTATCACAATTCACGCTGAATCATGAGCGACCCTCGCATTGTTTAGTGACGTCATCGTTCGGTGACGCCATCGTTCAGTAACGTCATTGGTCGGTGACGTCATCGTTCGGTGACGACATCGTTCAGTGATGCCCGACGTCTGTTTGTTGTGGGCATGGACAAAACATTTAAATTACCAAGCAGAGTCACTCAGCGATCCGCCATTTTGAATTTGAACTGGTAGCCTATACAATAATCATTACGTTCACACATGAATAACAAAGGGCGCTGCGCGAGTGACTATGCTTGGTATATAATTACTTTGGAATGAATAACCACACAGGCTTGTCGGCATCCTTCCCCCATATACTTATTTAATATCAAATGCCCAAGTGGTGCGACGCGTTGATACGGTTCATGTCACGCGCGGCACCCATTGGGTCAAAAGTCCACCAATCGCTGCAACGTAAAGCCATAACGTCGGCGTACCGGAAGTTTGCGCAGCTCTGTTGCAGCCATTTGTATCGCAAGTCTCGTGACACACATTCACGGGGATATTGTGGCGTTGGTCACTGCCCGAAATGCACACAGATTTGAAGTATGCCGGGCTACAGCTTCTTGAGAAGGTTAGCAATGTCCCTGGAAAAACCGACATACGTTTGTTGGTTAAATCAGTGGAGACGGGGAGATAAAGACAGGTTAAAATTTCAATGTTATGTATATATCAAACGCAAAATTCGCGGGCGCTATACCGACATACATTAATTCTAGTATTAAGATCAAGATATTAAAAATGAGGAACATACAAGGTCAGATCAATGTCACATGCACTGTAGTAAATGTACACATTACCATTGTGTGAGTATTTACGAACAACCAGGCAGTGATCGAAGTTGGCGTACAGGACGCAGACGCTGTCGACCCTTGTCAGACACACTGTGCAGTTCTTCGGAGGCGGCGGTGTCGTCTCGCAGACGCGACTCCCTGTGCCGGAGTCTTCGCACACTACGCACATTATCGCCCTCGCTGAAGACAAGGAAAGGTCGTTAAAATGTATCCGCCTCTCCGCCTTCCTTTGTCTCTATCTCTATTAGGCGAGCGGCCAAGGCGATGAATTTTGACTTTCGTAGGCATTTGTTGTTACAAGCAACCAACTATTTTAGAAGTTCTCTGCATACGTTAGTGATTATGTTATGGGTTGTTGGACTCTCTGACTTTGGAATTTTAGGTAAGAAAACGGGTTTTTATTTAAAATTTGACCTAAATTCGTCAAAACCATATTATGGCTCTATAAGACATAATAACAATGTTACATGTTTTCAAATCAACTTAAAGTCTCTCTACATAGGCCACACATTACACAAACAGAGTTTTTACCGGTCAGATTTTGGATTTTTGGGCAGATATGAGACATACTTGTCCCGAAAAATGGAAAATTTTACTAAAATGAAGTTAAGCAACTATGTTAATCATAATTTTTCAGGATGTAATCAGTCAGTTACAGTTGTCCAACCATTTTAGTTTTGTCAATACATACCATTGGTTATAGTACATGGCGTTTGCAAGACACGATTTTGATTTTTTGGGTTAATTATGGGTCATTTTTGCTTAACATCAAATTTGACAAAAACATTGTTCAAAAAGCTGTTTTTCCCACATGAGGCCTTCCATTTATGTTTTTTTTGCCGGTCAGGTTTTTGATTTTAATATGGGTTATTTAACCAAATAAATAAAATGTGATTAAATAACTATTTATGCCTTATATTTTAGGACGTAATCGTTGTTGTTAACTTGTCAATCAGTTCATAACTTTGGCCACGTGCTTCAATGTTTACGATTTTGGAAGAAACAATTACCTCAGCTGGAACGGGGTGCATAAGCACCCGTCGCACCATTCCCCAGCCTATACAGGCCTGCCTTTAGCTACACCGACTGCATTAGACAGACCTGTGTTTTGACTTGTATCTGTATGTTAAAAAATCAATGAAAGCATCTGAAGCTGAAGACAGTTTTGAACAAACTTCCGCTATCCCCTTGGTTGCGTTGTTACGCTAACGCGATTGTACAGCTGTAACTCCAATGCTCCCTTTATTGGTGATGTCCAGCTCCCGGGGCCCCCTTCAAACAGATCACATCCGGGTTAATGAACACCTCCAAGCAGACACGGGGTACCCACCACACAACATGTAGATTAACGTTTCTAAGTGATGTTTGTGTACTACGGGTTATTTTTTCCACTTAAAATCAAATTTGACAAAAAAATTGTAAAAATGTCTTTTAAAAAGATTTAACAAGATTGCCACCCAGAGAATTAAAGCCCTTTGGCTTATCGAGAGTCCGACCCTTTTATCTATGTGTATCCCGCCCGTCTGAGGTATGTGTCGATTTTATTTTTAAACATATTCACGCTACTAGCACCCACACAATCAGCAGGTAATCTGTTCCATTCATTTACAGTCCTTTGTGAAAATGAAAACTTTCTTATATCCAATCTACTCTGCTCCTTTGCCAATGTAAGTTCATGTCCTCTAGTCCTTCTATCTTTCTTAACTGAGAAAAAAATATTTCTATCAATATTTTCATAACCCTTCAATATTTTAAACACTTCTATCTGATCTCCTCTCAATCTCCTGGTCTCTAGTGTTGTTAAACCGCATTTTTTTAGGCGTATTTCGTAACTAAGATCCCTCAGTTTTGGTATCATTTTAGTTGCTCTCCTCTGCACTCTTTCTAGCATATCTATGTCCTTCCTGCGATATGGCCTCCACGCTTGAATACAATATTCTAAATGAGGCCTAACTATTGTTTTGTACAGCGGTATTATTAGCTCTTTTTCCTTATACGTTATGTTTCGCCTAATTAATCCAAGGATTTGATTTCCCTTTGAAGCTGCAATTCCGCACTGCTCTGAAACCTTCATATCAGCACTAATGGTTAACCCTAAGTCCTTTTCTTTTACAGTAGTACTTAGTACAGTACCCCCCATTGTATATTCTACCTTCTTCGTTCCCATGTCCTGTGTGGAGGCATTTACATTTCCCAAAATTGAACAGCATTTGCCACTTTTCAGACCATTTGATCAACCTGTCAAGATCATCTTGTAAATGCTGTCTATCTCCATCACTTTTAATCCTTCTAAACACTTTTGTATCATCCGCAAATTTCAACACCTTGCTTGTTATTTCATCATCCAAATCGTTGATATATATTAAGAATAATATAGGACCTAATACTGATCCCTGTGGTACCCCACTCAATACCGATTTCCAGTTTGAAGCCTCCCCATCAACTACTACACGTTGTCTTCTGTCAATCAGCCATTGTTCTATCCAGTTTATTATACCATTTCCTATGCCATGGGCCTTTAGTTTAAGCAGTAATCTTTGATGTGGTACTTTGTCGAAAGCTTTTTGAAAATCTAAGTAGACGATATCTACTGGTGATCCCTCATCTACCCACTTAGTGATGTCTTCCAAAAAACATAACATATTTGTTAAGCATGACCTCGCTTTAAAAAAACCATGTTGAGATGGTTTATCAAGTTTTGTTTAACAAGAAAATCCACCATGTGATCTTTAATTAGTCTTTCTAACAATTTACAAATCACTGATGTTAAACTCATTGGTCTATAGTTCTCTGACTTGTTTCTCGAACCTTTTTTGAATAACGGTATAATGTTTGCTTCTTTCCATTCTAAAGGAACCACTCCCTCTTCTAATGACAAATTGAAAACTGTTGCAAGTGGTATGCTAATTTGTTCTACAATTTCCAATAGTAGTTTGGGTGGAATACCATCCACTCCAGGTGATTTATTATCCTTCATAGCCCTTATTTTCTTACCTACCATTTCCGGGTTTACAATTAATTGTCCTAAATAGTCTGAATCTATCCTTCATAGCCCTTATTTTCTTACCTACCATTTCCGGGGTTACAATTAATTGTCCTAAATAGTCTGAATCTGCCCCTTGAACTTAGCCTTTGGTACTGGCAGTGAACTAATATCTTCCCTGGTAAACACTGAACTAAAGTACTCATTCAGGTCTTCTGCCATTAAGAATCCCTCTGATATTATATTTCCAGCACTATCTTCTAGAGGACCGACTTTATCTTGAACTTTCTGTTTCCTTCGAACATACGCATAAAAACTCTTGCTGTCATGTTTTATATTACTAGCTAATTGTTGTTCATAGCTTCTCTTTGAATTTCTAATTTCAGCTGTAGCTTGGTTAAGTGCTTCTTTATAACTGTTGTAGTCTTCATCATTTCCAGTACATCTATATGACTTCCACATCATTTGTTTGTACTTAATTTTTCTAATGGCTTCTTTTGATAAGTGTTTCTTTTTGGACCGTTTTCCTTGTTTTTTGAAGGGTACAAATTTATCGACTATGCACTTAATTTCACTCTTTAATACATTCCAGCATTCTGTTGCCGTCTTATTTTTCAGTGTGTTATTCCAGTCTATCTTTGCTAAATATTTCATGTCCTTATACCTTCCTTTGTGGAAATTTCTCCTATACTGCTTTTTACTATTCCTTTCTGATTTTACTTTGATGATAAAATGTATCTGGTTGTGATCGCTACTCCCCAGTGGCTCACATATCTTGACATTGTCAACTAATTCATTCTGTGAGGACAAAACTATGTCTACCACATTCTCACCCCTGGTTGGTTCTAGCACATGTTGAGAAAGGAATGTATCTTGAACTAAAACTAAAAACTTGTGGTCCTCACTCCCCATACTCTGTAGAGATTTCCATTGTATATGCCCGTGGTTAAAATCCCCCATAATAATACAGTCCCGTTTGCTTACTTCCCTTATAGCGTTTTGTATTTTTTCATTCTCTTCTATGCTTATGTTTGGACTTCGATAAACTAACCCAACTGTTAACGTTGAGTTTCCTGTAACTATGTTACACCAAACAGCTTCTTCGCAATCTGCTTCTCTTTCTAATTTTATTTCATAAGCCTGAATAGATTCTTTAATATATAAAAATAACTCCACCTCCCTTTCTTCCTATTCTATCTTTTCTAAACATTACATATCCTGTCAGTCCCAATTCAGCATCTGATATATCGGTGGTGGTCCAGGATTCGGTTATACCTATTATATGAGGGTCAATATCTTCTACCATAATGTTTAGTTCATTTCTTTTGTTTACTATACTCCTTGCATTTAAACAAACACATTTATATCCAGCTTCAGAAGAGTTTTCCACACTGTTATTTGCTGATTTATTTGTGCTGTCTTTATCTATGCCTCCATTTTCAGGCTTTTCTGTGAGTCCCCCCTGCGAATCTAGTTTAAATAGATGCAACCTGTCCCACTGTCAACATATCGCAGCAGATTCTCTGAGAAAACTGCTGCCCCCTTTCCACTAAGATGGAGGCCATCTCTCATGTACATACACTTGTGTCTTCCATCCCAACAAAGTATCCCCATAAATCTGTGAATCCCACTCCCTCTTCGTCACACATCTGCTCAACTAGTACGTTGATCGCCATCCTCTTACAGTTTCTATACGTTGCCCCCCTTCCTCCCATTACTGGCAAAATTCCTGACAGAATAACCTGTTCAACTCTCGTCTTCTGTAGCTTCCTCACTAACTGTCTATACTTCTGTACTATCGCAGTTGTTCCCTCCCTGTCTGCATTATTTGTTCCTACATGTACCAGTATAGACCCCCCCTTGCCATGTCCCAATACCTTCTCTACCCTGTCAGTTACATTTTCAATCCTAGCCCCCGGTAAACAAACAACGATGTCCTTCCCCTCGCTCAGTGCCTTGTCCGTCTTTCTCATAATGGAGTCGCCCATAAACACCCTCTCTTTCCTCATTGCCCCCTCTATCACTGCCTTAGAATAGCTCCTTCTTCGGTTTGCATCTGTCTGCTTGTTGTCTTTCCCCCCTGTCGTCTTCTCTCCTGTCACATTCTCTTCTGATCCATTCTTTCCTGTCGCTTTTTCTCTTGTCACCTTCCCTTTTATCGACTTCTCTTCTATCACATTTTCTCTCACTTCCTTTCGTCCCTTCTTCGTTCGTCCCATCTCGTTTTCTTCTCTCCTCTCCCTTCCCATCTTCCCTCCCTCCTTCTCTACGGTCACTTTCTTCCCTGTCACCTTCACGCTTGTCACGTTTTCTGTTGTCGATTTTCCAATTTCTTCTCCTCCAATCACCTTCCCTCCTCTCAATCTCCTTTCCTCAGTTTTTTTGCCACTGCTATTCTCCTTCAGTCTTGCAGTATTCTCACCTCTCTCCCTGTCGTCTCTCTCCATTCGACCTGCCTCCTTGCTAATTCCCATCTCCATTCCCTTCACAATATCTGTCAACCTAACTATCTCCTTCTGCAGACACTCCACCTTCCAACACCCAATGCACTGAAAGGTGAATCCTTCCTCCATGGTTTCTGCCCATGACTTCCCACAGCCGGACAATGTAAAATCTACCCAGCTGTGGCAGTGATCGCACACCAAGTGTCGCTTTGCCTTGACTTGCCGCTTGCAAGGCGCCATATCCCGATCAGAAATTATTTAATAACTTAACTAACTTAGTCTTTAACTTAAAGACTGTTTCCTGTGTACTACAGCACACTTTAGGTTACAAATTTCAATTACACAGCCAACTATTTATCCTGACACGAACGCTAACATTACCGGTAGTGACCTAATTTAAATACAATCAATTACGTTACGTTAGGCTGCTTTATTTATTTAGGTTACGCTGCCCGACTATCGCCCTTGCTTAATTTTAACAACAATGCTACCTAATCAAAATATCTAGCAAGTACTGGCTTACACAGATATTATCTTATGTAATTAGTTTGATGGTTGTTACTTTATCTCCTATATATTCTACCACATAATCAGGTTTGTTAAATCTTGTTTACAAATTATCGAAG
>CM034535.1:62045897-62053397 GCA_020002185.1 Paraescarpia echinospica
CCATTCTATAGGAACCAATCCCTCTTCTAATGACAAATTGAAAACTGTTGCAAGCGGTATGCTAATTTGTTCTACCATTTTCAATAGTAGTTTGGGTGGAATACCATCCACTCCAGGTGATTTATTATCCTTCATAGCCCTTATTTTCTTACCTACCATTTCCGGGGTTACAATTAATTGTCCTAAATAGTCTGAGTCTGCCCCCTTGAACTTAGCCTCTGGTACTGGCAGTGAACTAATATCTTCCCTGGTAAACACTGAACTAAAGTACTCATTCAGGTCTTCTGCCATTAAGAATCCCTCTGATATTATATTTCCAGCACTATCTTCTAGAGGACCGACTTTATCTTGAACTTTCTGTTTGCTTCGAACATACGCATAAAAACTCTTGCTGTCATGTTTTATATTACTAGCTAATTGTTGTTCATAGCTTCTCTTTGAATTTCTAATTTCAGCTGTAGCTTGGTTAAGTGCTTCTTTATAACTGTTGTAGTCTTCATCATTTCCAGTACATCTACATGACTTCCACATCATTTGTTTGTACTTAATTTTTCTAATGGCTTCTTTCGATAAGTGTTTCTTTTTGGACCGTTTTCCTTGTTTTTGAAGGGTACAATTTTATCGACTATGCACTTAATTTCACTCTTTAATACATTCCAGCATTCTGTTGCCGTCTTATTTTTCAGTGTGTTATTCCAGTCTATCTTTGCTAAATATTTCCTCATGTCCTTATACCTTCCTTTGTGGAAATTTCTCCTATACTGCTTTTTACTATTCCTTTCTGATTTTACTTTGATGGTAAAATGTATCTGGTTGTGATCGCTACTCCCCAGTGGCTCACATATCTTGACATTGTCAACTAATTCATTCTGTGAGGACAAAACTATGTCTAACACATTCTCACCCTGGTTGGTTCTAGCACATGTTGAGAAAGGAATGTATCTTGAACTAAAACTAAAAACTTGTGGTCCTCACTCCTCATACTCTGTAGAGATTTCCATTGTATATGCCCGTGGTTAAAATCCCCCATAATAATACAGTCCCGTTTGCTTACTTCCCTTATAGCGTTTTGTATTTTTTCATTCTCTTCTATGCTTGTGTTTGGACTTCGATAAACTAACCCAACTGTTAACGTTGAGTTTCCTGTAACTATGTTACACCAAACAGCTTCTTCGCAATCTGCTTCTCTTTCTAATTTTATTTCATAAGCCTGAATAGATTCTTTAATATATAAAATAACTCCCCCTCCCTTTCTTCCTATTCTATATTTTCTAAACATTACATATCCTGTCAGTCCCAATTCAGCATCTGATATATCGGTGGTGGTCCAGGATTCGGTTATACCTATTATATGAGGGTCAATATCTTCTACCATAATGTTTAGTTCATTTCTTTTGTTTACTATACTCCTTGCATTTAAGCAAACACATTTATATCCAGCTTCAGAAGAGTTTTCCACACTGTTATTTGCTGATTTATTTGTGCTGTCTTTATCTATGCCTCCATTTTCAGGCTTTTCTGTGAGCCCCCCCTGCGAATCTAGTTTAAATAGATACAACCTGTCCCACTGTCAACAGATCGCAGCAGGTTCTCTGAGAAAACTGCTGCCCCCTTTCCACTAAGATGGAGGCCATCTCTCATGTACATATCTTCCATCCCAACAAAGTATCCCCATAAATCTGTGAATCCCACCCCCTCTTCGTCACACATCTGCTCAACTAGTACGTTGATCGCCATCCTCTTACAGTTTCTATACGTTGCCCCCCTTCCTCCCATTACTGGCCAAATTCCTGACAGAATAACCTGTTCAACTCTCGTCTTCTGTAGCTTCCTCACTAACTGTCTATACTTCTGTACTATCGCAGTTGTTCCCTCCCTGTCTGCGTTATTTGTTCCTACATGTACCAGTATAGACCCCCCCTTGCCATGTCCCAATACCTTCTCTACCCTGTCAGTCACATGTTCAATTCTAGCCCCCGGTAGACAAACAACGACGTCTTTCCCCTCGCTCAGTGTCTTGTCCGTCTTTCTCATAATGGAGTCGCCCATAAACACCCTCTCTTTCCTCATTGCCCTTTCCTCCTGTCAGCGTCCCTTTTATCGACTTATCTTCTATCACATTTGCTCTCACTTCCTTTCGTCCCTTCATCTTTCGTCCCATCTCATTTTCTTCTTTCCTCTCCCGTCCCATCTTCCCTCCCTCCTTCACTACGGTCACTTTCTTCCCTGTCACCTTCACGCTTGTCACGTTTTCTGTTGTCGATTTTCCAATTTCTTCCCCTCCAATCACCTTCCCTCCTCTCAATCTCCTTTCATCAGTTTTCTTGCCACTGCTATTCACCTTCAGTCTTGCAGTATTCTCACCTCTCTCCCTGTCGTCTCTCTCCATTCGACCTGCCTCCTTGCTAATTCCCATCTCCATTCCCTTCACAATATCTGTCAACCTAACTATCTCCTTCTGCAGACACTCCAGCTTCCAACACCCAATGCACTGAAAGGTGAATCCTTCCTCCATGGTTTCTGCCCATGACTTCCCACAGCCGGACAATGCAAAATCTACCCAGCTGTGGCAGTGATCGCACACCAAGTGTCGCTTTGCCTTGACTTGCCGCTTGCAAGGCGCCATATCCCGATCAGAAATTATTTAATAACTTAACTAACTTAGTCTTTATAAAGACTGTTTCCTGTGTACTACAGCACACTTTAGGTTACAAATTTCAATTACACAGCCAACTATTTATCCTGACACGAACGCTAACATTACCGGTAGTGACCTAATTTAAATACAATCAATTACGTTACGTTAGGCTGCTTTATTTATTTAGGTTACGCCGCCCGACTATCGCCCTTGCTTAATTTTAACAACAATGCTACCTAATCAAAATATCTAGCAAGTACTGGCTTACACAGATATTATCTTATGTAATTAGTTTGATGGTTGTTACTTTATCTCCTATATATTCTACCACATAATCAGGTTTATTAAATCTTGTTTTCAAATTATCGAAGCCTAAGTGAGTTACCCTATTATCACTCACTATACTAAGGTATTCTAAAATACTATAACTAACTAATTTTAAGCACAACTGCTACTCAATATATGTTTATTGCAACTTTATGAATGCTATTAAGGCAAGAATAATACTTGTCAATCAGTAATTCCACTTGTTTATCAACTTTTCTGCACCACCAATTTCTACGATCTATCTCCGCCAAATATAGCCTCGAAGCTTTTGTCTCCACGCGGCCTACTATGTATATTAGAAGACGCCAACCTGCTTAATATTTCTATACATAGGTCACTGATTACGAAACGAGGTTTTAGCCGCCAATTTGTTTTTGTTTTTGGTTCAACATGGGCCATTTTGGTCTTCAAATTACAACATTGAAGCAAAATATTATTAAGTAACCATTTAAAACCGCATATTTCAGGATATATTCAGTGCGTTACAATGCTTGTTTGTCGCAAATAAAGAGAAGCAGCAAGAGGAAAACGAACGTATCCATGTACACGACCACTGTCCTTTTGAACGTGCTTGTCACTGCATCACATGCATGCAATATGAGGTGTGTGTCTGCTTCCTTACTTAACTGCACAACATCAACAGTTGATTTTACGCATCTGTTGTTTTGAAATCCTCCACCCACGACGAGTTACTATCTAACAGGCAGGTGCGTATCGTGCTTCATCATGTAATGGATGAGAAATGAGCCAGGTCAGGCTTGTTTTCATCTATGGATATGAGGACTCCACACTTTAGGCAACGGGATATCAACCTCAAGATTTAACAAGATTTAACAAGATTGCCACCCAGAGAATTAACTCTAGGTGGCAGGTGGACAAGGAAGCCCTTTGGCTTATCGAGAGTCCGACCCTTTTATCTATGCGTATCCCGCCCTTCTGAGGTATGTATCGATTTTATTTTTAAACATATTCACGCTACTAGCACCCACACAATCAGCAGATAATCTGTTCCATTCATTTACAGTCCTTTGTGAAAATGAGAACTTTCTTATATCTAATCTACACTGCTCCTTTGCTAATGTAACTTCATGTCCTCTAGTCCTTCCATCTTTCTTAACTGAGAAAAAATATTTCTATCAATATTTTCATAACCATTCGCTATTTTAAACACTTCTATCTGATCTCCTCTCAATCTCCTGGTCTCTAGTGTTGTTAAACCGCATTTTTTTAGGCGTATTTCGTAACTAAGATCCCTCAGTTTTGGTATCATTTTAGTTGCTCTCCTCTGCACTCTTTCTAGCATATCTATGTCCTTCCTGCGATATGGCCTCCACGCTTGAATACAATATTCTAAATGAGGCCTAACTATTGTTTTGTACAGCGGTATTATTAGCTCTTTTTCCTTATACGTTATGTTTCGCCTAATTAATCCAAGGATTTGATTTCCCTTTGAAGCTGCAATTCCGCACTGCTCTGAAACCTTCATATCAGCACTAATGGTTAACCCTAAGTCCTTTTCTTTTACAGTAGTACTTAGTACAGTACCCCCCATTGTATATTCTACCTCTTCGTTCCCATGTCCTGTGTGGAGGCATTTACATTTCCCAAAATTGAACAGCATTTGCCACTTTTCAGACCATTTGATCAACCTGTCAAGATCATCTTGTAAATGCTGTCTATCTCCATCACTTTTAATCCTTCTAAACACTTTTGTATCATCCGCAAATTTCAACACCTTGCTTGTTATTTCATCATCCAAATCGTTGATATATATTAAGAATAATATAGGACCTAATACTGATCCCTGTGGTACCCCACTCAATACTGATTTCCAGTTTGAAGCCTCCCCATCAACTACTACACGTTGTCTTCTGTCAATCAACCATTGTTCTATCCAGTTTATTATACCATTTCTTATGCCATGGGCCTTTAGTTTAAGCAGTAATCTTTGATGTGGTACTTTGTCGAAAGCTTTTTGAAAATCTAAGTAGACGATATCTACTGGTGATCCCTCATCTACCCACTTAGTGATGTCTTCCAAAAAACATAACATATTTGTTAAGCATGACCTCGCTTTAAAAAACCATGTTGAGATGGGTTTATCAAGTTTTGTTTAACAAGAAAATCCACCATGTGATCTTTAATTAGTCTTTCTAACAATTTACAAATCACTGATGTTAAACTCACTGGTCTATAGTTCTCTGACTTGTTTCTCGAACCTTTTTTAAATAACGGTATAATGTTTGCTTCTTTCCATTCTAAAGGAACCACTCCCTCTTCTAATGACAAATTGAAAACTGTTGCAAGCGGTGCGCTAATTTGTTCTACAATTTCCAATAGTAGTTTGGGCGGAATCCCATCCACTCCAGGTGATTTATTATCCTTCATAGCCCTTATTTTCTTAGCTACCATTTCCGAGGTTACAATTAACTGTCCTAGATAGTCTGATTCTGCCCCCTTGAACTTAGCCTCTGGTACTGGCAGTGAACTAATATCTTCTCTGGTAAACACTGAACTAAAGTACTCATTCAGGTCTTTTACCATTGAGAATCCCTCTGATATTATATTTCCAGCACTATCTTATAGAGGACCGACTTTATCTTGAACTTTCTGTTTGCTTCGAACATACGCATAAAAACTCTTGCTGTCATGTTTTATATTACTAGTTAATTGTTGTTCATAGCTTCTCTTTGAATTTCTAATTTCAGCTGTAGCTTGG
Source organism: Paraescarpia echinospica (assembly GCA_020002185.1). NCBI lineage: Eukaryota > Metazoa > Annelida > Polychaeta > Sabellida > Siboglinidae > Paraescarpia > Paraescarpia echinospica. The sequence goes on from CM034535.1 coordinate 62,051,582, forward strand.
TTAAGTGCTTCTTTATAACTGTTGTAGTCTTCATCATTTCCAGTACATCTATATGACTTCCACATCATTTGTTTATACTTAATTTTTCTAATGGCTTCTTTCGATAAGTGTTTCTTTTTGGACCGTTTCCCTTGTTTTTTGAAGGGTACAAATTTATCGACTATGCACTTAATTTCACTCTTTAATATATTCCAGCATTTTGTTGCTGTCTTATTTTTCAGTGTGTTATTCCAGTCTATCTTTGCTAAATATTTCCACATGTCCTTGTACCTTCCTTTGTTGAAATTTATCCTATACTGCTTTTTACTATTCCTTTCTGATTTTACTTCAACTAATTCATTCTGTGAGGACAAAACTATGTCTAACACATTCTCCTCCCTGATTGGTTCTAGCACATGTTGAGAAAGGAAAGTATCTTGAACTGAAACTAAAAACTTGTAGTCCTCACTCCCCATACTCTGTAGAGTTTTCCATTGTATATGCCCGTGGTTAAAATCCCCCATAATAATACAGTCCCGTTTGCTTACTTCCCTTATAGCGTTTTGTATTTTGTCATTCTCTTCTATGCTTATATTTGGACATCGATAAACTAACACAACTGTTAACGTTGAGTAACTATGTTACACAAAACACTCCTTGCGTTTAAACAAACACATTTATATCCAGCTTCAGAAGAGTTTTCCAGACTGTTCTTTGCTGATTTATTTGTGCTGTCTTTATCTAAGCCTCTAGTTTCAGGCTTTTCTGTGAGTCCCCCCTGCGAATCTAGTTTAAATAGATGCAACCTGTCCCACTGTCAACAGATCGCAGCAGGTTCTCTGATGTTGCCCCCTTTCCACTAAGATGGAGGCCATCTCTCATGTACATATTTTCCCTCCCAACAAAGTATCCCCATAAATCTGTGAATCCCACCCCCTCTTCTTCACACATCTGCTCAACTAGTGCGTTGATTGCCATCCTCTTGCAGTTTTTATACGTTGCCCCTCTTCCTCCCATTACCGGCAAAATTCCTGACAGAATTATCTGTTCAACTCTTGTCTTCTTTAGCTTCCTCACTAACTCTCGTTGAACTAACTTACGTATTGGCCTGTTCTTGGAAATTAATTTCTCTCTGACTGTTTTTTTTAACTGACTCTGGTGTAGGTGTCAAATACAACGTCCACCCATAGAACACTGGCAGTAAAACAGCTACTTACATACGTGTTAACAAAAGGATGTATTATGTGAGTCATTATGTCATTGTTATTTGCCTGTAGAACTGGAAGCACACCAAGCGTTGTGACAGAAGGATGAATGATTCTGGTAGTTTCAATGAAACTGGACCAAGATGGTACATGTTAGCGTGTATCATTGCATCACCACTCATGCATCACACTCCGCAAACCAGTCTTCTACACATATTTTGTTGTTAGGATGGAATACATGAGACAGTCAAATGGCAGTGGCCAGTTTGGCACGGTGCAATGTGTGAAGCTTAGAATCTATTGTTTCGTGTTGGAACATGTCTTCAGTATTTCCAATATAATGTAATATCAATACCACCAAATAACAATTGACTATATTAAACAAACAACACATATTTAAAATTGATCTTAGGAGTATGATTGATTCCTAGGAGTAATCATTTAAACTGTTTTTGTTGCAGCTACTGAACCTAAAGGGGTTATTTAAGGGGTTTGGAGGAATTATATGCAGGCAAATAATGTGTTCGCAGATTACTGAGGAAGGACGTTTATGCAAACTCAACTAGTCCTCCATGAAAGGAAAACATATCCAGGATTTCAGGCGTTTAGATGTAGTTGAAGGTCACATGCGG
>CM034535.1:62058397-62093954 GCA_020002185.1 Paraescarpia echinospica
CGTCACCAGACAACCCTTACTGCAGTAGTGACCTCGGTGCTACGCCGCATAGCTACATGGTTAACACGCCATAGTGGATCACTCCATTTATGTATTTAAGGGTGGCAGGCTTAGCGGAATTAATTACATTATCTCAAAGAGTATCCCGCAGAATTTCGTATTGTTTCTATTAACTAACAATTCTAGATATATTTCATTCGCTGTTTTCAACACATATCAGTTAGTGTTAAACTACTAATCACTGAGACAGACTAAATGGAGCGTTATGTTTGAAGTTTTGTTTCGACGTTTGATTTAATATACAGCATTATTGTTTGTTTGATGTAGGCAACTCTTGTTTTTATATAATTATGTTGCTGCATTGTCAAAAAGGCACATTGCAACTTAATTCCGCCTTACTACTGGCTTATAGTATTATTCCAAACTGTACTTTTATTATAATTCCAAGAAAATTCCGCCCTATACTCTTATTATAATTTCGGGAAATTTCCACCCAATACTATTATTCCGACCTGTACACTTATTTGGAATGCAATAGTATGCTGATTCAAAATACGCATAGTGAAAAAACCATCAAGTTTACTACGCTGCATTGTAGTACCAATAATGATCAATTCATTTTTATTTGCATTGAATTTCAATTTGGAAGATAACTTGGAGGCATTCACTTACTTGGTGGTTAAGGGAGCAATTTGTATCCGGGGTAGCCAACGAAATGTAGACCTGAGTATCATCAGCATAAAGATGATGATCCAATTATGTCTTTGTATAACAGAGCTTAGTGGCTTTGTGTAAAGAGTAAAAAGCAAAGGCCCAAGAACAGAACCACAGGGTACACCAAATAAAGTTGGCAGTGCAGCCAAAAACAGTTCCCAATCTTTATGGTTTGGTATGTATTAGTTAGGTATGAAGTAAACCAGCTAAGAGCTCTGCCAGATATGCCATACTATTTTAATACGCGTTCAATGAGAATGTTGTGATCAGTCATGTCAAAGCAACAGAGATATCTAATAAGGCGAGTGCAGTCACTTTACCATTATTAATCAAGTTAATGTCATTATGAACCTTTAAGAGGCCAGTCTCTGTTGACTGAAACTGTCCATATGCTGATTGTGACACATTAGTTAAGACATATGTGCTAATGTGAGACCTTAGACGACTTGCTACTACCTTTTCTAGTATTTTGGAAATAAAGCTGAGGTTAGAAATATGTATATAACTGTTTAGGTTTTGTTTAGGCAGAGATGACTTCTTAAGAAGTGGAGCGACATGGGCGTATTTGAAATCATCAGGAAAACAGCCAGAGCAAAGTGATGCATTTATAATATTTGTTATAAGTCCAATTAATGTATCGAGACATGCTTTTAGCAGTATCGTTGGAAATGGATCAAATTCACAAGACTTATTTGGGGAGGACACGAGTAATACTAATTTTAGTTAAAGAACGAGTCGCACAGAGTCTTAATTGATACATGATCAGGTAGCGATGGAGCGCGCCGTCTATGTATAATGTTCTTGATGCAGTTCCATAACTGACGCGGATTATCAGAATTAGTTATAACCATATCTGTTCTGATTTAGCTTTGGCCATTTGTCTGTTACAGAGGTGACATTGTTTAGAATAGCGCGACCTGTCTAAAGGCGAGCGTGATCTGTGCCATACACGCTTTAAATAACAACGGCGCTTTTGAGATAGTATGATTTCGGAAGTTATCCATGGAGTCGGTGGCCTTTCTGACACACATTTGGATTTCATAGGTGCATGTTTGTTAAGTAATGCACTGAATACTTGACAGTACTGTTTATATAAGCCAGGTAAACAGTACTGTCAAGATTTAAGAATATCAGCCATTAAGTAATGTGAATCATGTGAATGGCTCTGTAAGAAACATTGCGTTTCGACTCTAATGGAGTTATAGAAACGTTAACATTAGTAGACCACAGAAGAGAGCAGAGGCGGAAAATATCAACATCAAGGCAGCAGAAAAATGGGAATACCACAGCTGAAATGGAATAATTGCATAAAGGTGGAGTTAAGAGAGATAGGCATGATGAAAGGTGCATGGAGAGGGTGGTGACAGGAGCACTGGGAGTAACAACTGAACTAGCATTGCAACAATACTTGACCTTAACCTTACCCCCAGGAGGAAAAACAAATATGCGGATACAAAGACACGGACACCACGATGGAACGAAACACGAGGAGAGGACGTAACGAGCGACTGACCGGAGCCAATGAACCTGACGACGGTGGTGCAGTGGTTCGAGGCCGGGTCCTGGCACTGGGTGGGCTGCGGCGGGCGGGCGGCACACGACATACCGTTCTGCTCCGTGTTGCACTGCGCGCATCGTAAGGCGGCGACTGTGGGAACACAATAATATCATTAACTTGTTACGTCAGTTACACTCCTAGTACGTACGGCGCATTCTAGGGACTGTCACCTAAAACCATTCTCGGTCGGTTTCCTGGGGGTTGCACTGGAATAAATAGTAATACAGTTCACAGTCAGAGTTATGCGTATGATCTCCGCGAAGCTTTGTCTTACAAACAACATTTACGTCTGTACATTTCATTTTAAGGCGGCGTTACATTGGCCAGATCAACCTTTCCAGTATGCAACTTTCGGTTAAACAACGCTGCCCTATATTTTTGAGACAACACCTTTGCGCGAGAAGTTCAATGCTTGACTTCCGTGAAGCTTTGCCTTACCAACAAAGCTTACATATATACATTATATTAATGCGACGGAATTTCATTAGTCAGATCAACCTTTCGCTTAAATAGTTCTATCTTATGTTTTCGTATTTTTGTCGCAAAGAAAAATCAGGCCAGAAGTACAACGTCATGCATAACGGAATGTCCAACAGCTTCGTGTGAGCGGCGGCCATTTAATAAACTTGACTGGCCGTGGTGCTACGCAAACAAAGATATAATAGATCCGTCAATTCAAACGTATTACTGTATAAACAATACCCACAGAGGTTCTAGCTTGTTCTTTTTTGTAATAGTCACGCGGTTAGGGAACACATATTGACTCCGTGTTCCAGTCCAGTGTTTCATCCGAGTTCACTGTTGCATTATATCTTATCTAAAGGTCAAAACACACTTACTGGGCACTGTGTGTTGTGCGTGTTGTGTGTGTATGTGCGCGCGCGTGTGTGTATGTGTGTGTGTGTGTGTGTACGTGGTGTGTGCGTGCGTGCGTGTGTGTGTGTGTGTGTGTGAGAGAGAGAGAAAGAGTGGTCTGTATGTGTGTGTGTGTATGTGTGTGTGTGTGTGTGTGTGTGTGTGTGTGTGTGCGTGTGCGTGCGTGCGTGTGCGTGCGTGTGTCTGCGTGTGTGCGTGAGCGTGTGTGCGTATGTGTGGAGATTCAGATTCATAAAATGAAGATGTGCACTCGGAAGACATATTGAAGCTTAGTGGCAAAACTGCACATATACTTGTACACACAGACGCAGATTACGGTTTCCCAGATTATCTGTAAATTACGTTTGTTATAACGTAAATCTGAACAGTTGTTTTGCGTTAGCGTATGCGAAACGTTGCGAACAATTGACTTGCGTGCGTCTAACATCCGGTACGAACCCTAAAACCGGAAATAACTCTTAGCCCACGGGGAATTATTAAAACAGTTAAGGTATTACTTTTCTTCCGAGCAGTCATAAACGAGCCCCTGAAAGAATGGTGGCAGAGACACAGGGTGTTTATGAGAAAAACGTTAATACACGCACGTACCCAGGCACACACACACACACACACACACACACACACACACACACACACACACACACACACACACACACACACACGTGTTTGAGGATGGAGTTACTTACCGGGGCAACTGTGGGATAACATATCGACGCTCTGTGGCTCTTCGCACTAATGGCGGAGGAGCTATCATGTTGTGAGTAGATTTAGTCCTTGTTCGTCGCATTGTCGGTGAAATAAGATGTGTGGACCAGTGTGTCTTCTCCTGTCAAGTGGTGCCTTGGAAATGGTTCAGAGAAGGTATCTCTGTGGTTTTGACTACTCCCTCCCTCTTTGTGGCGTCAAGTTTGTCTGGTTATATTTTATGAAGCAAACCATGGTGTTAATAAGCGAACTAACTATATTAACGTGTCATTCGCTAAGCAAGATAGTTGTTTATGGTATCATAACTAAATATTATTTAACAAAAGTAATAAGTATAATATGTGTTATAACATGACAAATATGTCACATGCATTTCCCAACTAGGCGTGATGTTGCACCCCATTGTGCAAATGTGACTCATGTCGTTTCACTTTCGTACTACTAAAACGCAACGAAAGGCTGCAACGGTTAAATACTGTTTGTTTTTTCATTTCATTACACGTATGCAACGGAGGCACAGCAGTGCTATCGAAAGTGGCCATGCCCGACGTGAGATATTTTAACAAAATGCAATTGATTAGCCTTAGAAATAAATATAGTTCCCACCTCATTTATTTACATCACACCATTCTGATACATTGCTTCCACCAGTATCTGCGTTGACACGACCACAATTAATTTGGCAAATCGGCTAGCTTGTGCCAGCAGCTGTTGTCGGTGTGAAGGCAACAATCTCAAATACGCTACCATACTAGAAAGTATCACATTTATCACATGTGTAATATTATGGGAGTTGTGTCTCGAGGTCTTGAGTTCAAAATTACAGCCATAGGAACTAGTAACCGTATTGAATTAGACCTTGTATGCGTCTTCACCAGCTGCCGCTGACAAGTTCATGAGTGTATTGTAGATGCATTGGCCGAACCTATATTTGATAACGACACAATGAGGTGCTGAGTCTCACGATATAATGGCTATGTATCGATGTTTTGGTATCGGGAAGTATTTTCTGTGCACATTCTAACTTAGCCAGGGATTACAGATATATCTGCGTATCGGTAGTGTAGCTTCTTCAATGTATCTGTCTTCCGCCCTACTGATGACAGTAGCCAGTGGCAGCTATTTATTTGCCAAGGTAGACTGCAGATCTTCTGTCACTTCACTAGGTGCTGATAACATAACAAGGGTATTGACCACGTCAGCGCCGGCCTTAAGGAAGATCTTGAACCATGTAGCCTTGCTTATTATTGTATTCTTGCAAGCTTCCCTGTATTATCGACATCGATTTCTTCCTCGGCAGCCAATCATAATTAGCTACGATCAGCACAAGGACATCAGTATCTGGCGAGAAGAACATCAGCTCACCATCTTCACTTGGGCTCCTTTGTGCTGCCAAGATAGCCTTACAAATAATTAAGGTGTCTGTTTTCTCATGGTTGTTGTCTTGAAAGCGAATGTCAATGGTGCTTCTTGTTCGTCTATATGCTGAAGTAATAACCAGCTTGGGGTAACCTCGGTTCTACTGTAGAGTATTTTCAGCCAGGTACTCTGTGAGATCATCTTTCAGATTTAACAAGATTTAACAAGATTGCCACACAGAGAATTAACTCTAGGTGGCAGGTGGACAAGGAAGCCCTTTGGCTTATCGAGAGTCGGACCCTTTTATCTATGTGTATCCCGCCCTGCTGAGGTATGTGTCGATTTTACTTTTAAACATATTCACGCTACAAGCACCCACACAATCAGCAGATAATCTATTCCATTCATTTACAGTCCTTTGTGAAAATGAGAACTTTCTTATATTTAATCTACACTGCTCCTTTGCTAATGTAACTTCATGTCCTCTAGTCCTTCTATCTTCCTTAACAGAGAAAAAAATATTTCTGTTAATATTTTCATAACCATTCATTATTTTAAACACTTCTATCTGATCTCCTCTCAAGCTCATGGTCTCTAGTGTTGTTAACCCGCATTTTTTAGGCGTATTTCGTAACTAAGATCCCTCAGTTTTCGTATCATTTTAGTTGCTCTCCTCTGTACTCTTTCTAGCATATCCATGTCGTTCCTGCGATATGGCCTCCACGCTTGAATACAATATTCTAAATGAGGCCTAACTATTGTTTTGTACGGCGGTATTATTAGCTCTTTTTCCTTATACGTTATGTTTCGCCTAATTAATCCAAGGATTTGATTTCCCTTTGAAGGTGCATTTCCGCATTGCTCTGAAACCTTCATATCAGCACTAATGGTTAACCCTAAGTCCTTTTCTTTTACAGTAGTGCTTAGTACAGTACCCCCCATTGTATATTCTACCTCTTCGTTCCCATGTTCTGCGTGGAGGCATTTACATTTCCCAAAACTTAACAGCATTTGCCACTTTTTAGATCATTTCATCAACTTGTCAAGATCATCTTGTAAATGTTGTCTATCTCCATCACATTTAATCCTTCTAAACACTTTTGTATCATCCGCAAATGTCAACACCTTGCTTGTTATATGATCATCCAAATCGTTGATATCTATTAAGAATAATATAGGTCCTAGTACCTGTGGTACCCCACTCAATACCGCTTTCCAGTTTGAAGCCTCCCCATCAACTACTACACGTTGTCTTCTGTCAATCAGCCATTTTTCTATCCAGTTTATTATACCATTTCCTATGCCACGGGCCTTTAGTTTAAGCAGTAATCTTTGATGTGGTACTTTGTCGAGAGATTTTGAAAATCTAAGTAGACGATGGTGATCCCTCATCTACCCACTTAGTGATGTCTTCCAAAAAACATAACATATTTGTTAAGCATGACCTTTAAAAACCCATGTTGAGATGGGTTTATCAAGTTAATTTGCAAATCACTTATGTTAAACTCACTGGTCTATAGTTCTCTGACTTGTTTCTCGAACCTTTTTTAAATAACGGCGTAATGTTTGCCTCTTTCCATTCTAAAGGAACCACTCCCTCTTCTAATGACAAATTGAAAACTGTTGCAAGCGGTACGGTAATTTGTTCTACAATTTCCAATAGTAGTTTGGGTGGAATCCCATCCACTCCAGGTGATTTATTATCCTTCATAGCCCTTATTTTCTTAGCTATCATTTCCGGGGTTACAATTAATTGTCCTAAATAGTCTGAATCTGCCCCCTTGAACTTAGCATCTGGTACTGGCAGTGAACTAATATCTTCCCTGGTAAACACTGAACTAAAGTACTCATTCAGGTCTTCTGCCATTGAGAATCCCTCTGATATTATATTTCCACCACTATCTTCTAGAGGACCGACCTTATCTTGAACTTTCTGTTTGCTTCGAACATACGCATAAAAACTCTTGCTGTCATGTTTTATATTACTAGTTAATTGTTGTTCATAGCATCTCTTTGAATTTCTAATTTCAGCTATAGCTTGGATAAGTGTTTCTTTATAACTGGTGTAGTCTTCATCATTTCCAGTACATCTATATGACTTCCACATCATTTGTTTATAGTTAATTTTTCTAGTGGCTTCTTTCGATAAGTGTTTCTTTTTGGACCGTTTCCCTTGTTTTTTAAGGGTACAAAATTATCAACTATGCACTTAATTTCACTCTTTAATATATTCCCGCATTCTGTTGCTGTCTTATTTTTCAGTGTGTTATTCCAGTCTATCTTTGCTAACTATTTCCTCATGTCCTTATACCTTCCTTTGTGGACATTACTCCTATACTGTTTTTTACTATTCCTTTCTGATTTTACTTTGATGGTACAATATATCTGGTTGTGATCACTACTCCCCAGTGGCTCAAATATCTTGACATTGTCAACTAATTCATTCTGTGAGGACAAAACTATGTCTAACACAGTCTCACCCCTGCTTGGTTCTAGCACATGTTGAGAAAGGAAAGTATTTTGAACTAAAACTAAAAACTTGTTACATACTCTGTAAAGATTTCCATTGTACATGCCCGTGGTAAAAATCCCCCATAACAATACAGTCCCATTTGCTTACTTCCCTTACAGCGTTTTGTATTTTTTCATTCTCTTCTATGCTTATGTTTGGACTTCGATAAACTAACCCAACTGTTAACATTGAGTTTCCTGTAACTATGTTACACAAAACTGCTTCTTCGCAATCTGTTTCTCTTTTTATTTCATAAGCCTAGATAGATTCTTTAATATATAAAATAACTCCACCTCCCTTTCTTCCTATTCTTTCTTTTCTAAACATTACATATCCTGTCAGTCCCAATTCGGCATCTGATATATCGGTGGTGGTCCAGGATTCGGTTATACCTATTATGTGAGGGTCAATATCTTCTACCATAATGTTTAGTTCATTTCTTTTGATTACTGTACTCCTTGCATTTAAACAAACACATTTATATCCAGCTTCAGAAGAGTTTTCCAGACTGTTCTTTGCTGATTTATTTGTGCTGTCTTTATCTATGCCTCCAGTTTCAGGCTTTTATGTGAGTCCCCCCTGCGAATCTAGTTTAAATAGATGCAACCTGTCCCACTGTCAACAGATCGCAGCAGGTTCTCTGAGAAAACTTCTGACCCCTTTCCACTAAGATGGAGGCCATCTCTCATGTACATATCTTCCCTCCCAACAAAATATCCCCATAAATCTGTGAATCCCACCCCCTCTTCTTCACACATCTGCTCAACTAGTGCGTTGACTGCCATCCTCTTGCAGTTTTTATACGTTGCCCCTCTTCCTCCCATTACCGGCAAAATTCCTGACAGAATTATCTGTTCAACTCTTGTCTTCTTCAGCTTCCTCAGTAACGGTCTGTACTTCCGTACTATCCCAGTTGTTCCCTCACTGTCAGCATTATTTGTTCTTACATGTACCGGTATAGACCCTCCCTTGCCATGTCCCAATACCTTCTCTACCCTGTCAGTCACATGTTCAATCCTAGCCCCCGGTATACAAACAACGACGTCCTTCCCCTCGCTCAGTGTCTTATCCGTCTTCCTCATAATGGAGTCGCCCACAAACACCTTCTTTCGTCATTGCCCCCTCAACCACTGCCTTAGAGTAGCTCCTTCTTTGGTTCGCATCTGTCGGGTTGTTGTCTTTTCCCCCTGTCGTCTTCTCTCCTGTCACATTCTCTTCCGATCCATTCTTTCCTGTCGCTTTTTCTCTTGTCACCTTTCCTCCTGTCGGCGTCCCTTTTATCGACTTCTCTTCTATCACATTTGCTCTCATTTCCTTTCGTCCCTTCATCTTTTTCCCCATCTCATTTTCTTCTCTCCTTGTTCGTCCCATCTTCCCGCCCTCCTTCTCTACGGTCACTTTCCCCCCGTCACCTTCACCCTTGTCACGTTTTCTGTCGTCGATTTTCCAATTTCTTTCCCTCCAATCACCTTCCCTCCTCTCAATCTCCTTTCCTCAGTTTTCTTGCCACTGCTATTCTCCTTCAGTCTTGCAGTATTCTCACCTCTCTCCCTGTCGTCTCTCTCCATTCGACCTGTCTCCTTTCTCATTCCCATCTCCATTCCCTTCACAATATCTGTCAACCTAACTATCTCCTTCTGCAGACACTCCACCTTCCAACACCCAATGCATTGAAAGGTGAATGCTTCCTCCATGGTTTCTGCCCATGACTTCCCACAGCCGGACAATGCAAAATCTACCCAGCTGTGGCAGTGATCGCACACCAAGTGTCGCTTTGCCTTGACTTGCCGCTTGCAAGGCGTCATATCCCTATCAGAATTTATTTAATAACTTAACTAACTTAGTCTTTATAAAGACTGTTTCCTGTGTACCACAGCACACTTGATGTTACAGATTTCAATTACACAGCCGACTATTTATTCTATCACGAACTCTAACATTACCGGTAGTGACCTAATTTAAATACAATCAATTACGTTACGTTAGGCTGCTTTGTTTATTTAGGTTACGCCGCCCGACTATCGCCCTTGCTTAATTTTAACAGCAATGCTACCTAATCTAAATATCTAGCAAGTATTGGCTTACACAGATATTATCTTATGTAAGTAGTTTGATGGTTGTTACTTTATCTCCTATATATTCTACCATATAGTCAGGTTTGTTAAATCTTGTTTACAACTTATCGAAGGCTAAGTTACCCTATTATCACTCACTATACTCAGGTGTTCTAAAATACTTTAACTAACTAACTTTAAGCACAACTTCTACTCCATATATGTTTACTGCAACTTAAGAATGATATTAAGGCAAGAATAATACTTATCAATCAGTAATTCCACTTGTTTATCAACTTTTCTGCACCACCAATTTCTACGATCTATCTCCGCCAAATATACTCTCGAATCTTTCGTCTGGTCATGGAATAGGAAACGGCTTATGGTGATGTGTTTTATGCTGGTATCGTCTCGGACTTGGTACTGAATTGGGACATTCCCTCTATGTTTCTTTTTCTTGGTTGTGCTCTTCAGTGAATCCACCTTGTAGGTGTCAAAGACTAGAATGATTTCATCATAGCCTCTTGTGATGTCACTTTGCCAATGAAATATTCACTGAGATCTTTCACTGTCGCCATGGTTGTTTTTTCTTCGTCAGTTTCTGGACAACCACAATGCCAACCACGACCGCAATCTTCGTACTTAGGTGAGGATCATCGACTTCAGCAGATGCCAATTCCATGGCTCCATCATCTAGTACATTAACATGCGTCTCGGTGTTTTCGGTGTGAGTTTCTGTTGTTGCCATTTGCTCAAGGACATGGATTAGCTTGGACTTGTCGTTGCATGGCAACATTGAGCCGTTTGGAGCAAACGGTGCCATTGGAGTCAGGGTGAACTCATAACTGTTGATGCAGTGCTTCTGGTAAATATATCTGATTGACCGGGCAAGGACCACCAGTCTGCCACACAGGCCCTTGGTTTCCCGCAGATCTGCTGTCCTATCACGGATCTTGACTTCAAGCTTGTTGCTGCCAGACATGTACATCTTGTTGTTTTGTTTCTTGAGAGGTGCCCACATTTTCAGTTATCCTCTTTTCCACATAGTCTATATACAGCTTCTGTACAGTCTCATCCATGTTCAGGATCTATGGAACGCACTGGCATGGAATATATGCATGAGTAATCAGGTTGAATAGGGTGTGATCTTCAACAGCGAATGGTTTGCCATGATTCATTATGGCAGCCTTGATCTTGCTGATGGGATCATGCTCCCGCTTGACCGCACTTGTGGTTAGATCATGATGCTCACTAGCCTTGTTGTCTTTGACATTGAATTGACCCTTGAACTCGCTTGCCATGCACGACACTTCTGGAGAAACTAGGAAGAAGGGTTGTCTTGCATTGGCATTGTTGGAGATTCCGATAAGACCAGAATGAACCTTCATGTGCTTGTTCAGATGTTCACAGGCATGGTCTGCCCCAATGGAGACACATGAAAGGGCAGTCTTGGTGACTGATATGTTGCCTAATTCAAGTTCCTTCTACGTCTCTGGGTGGTCAGCTTTGAGTGCATGTGTGTACATTATTCGGTCCATAGCAAAGAACAACTTGCTCACCTGCTTCAAGATGGAAGTTAAGGTCTGCGTTACGGGATGCTGCTATAAAGAACAAAATCGTCTACACTCGATGCAGGTACATTGTCATGGATCTGAACATGGCATTCTCCGATCTCCGTGCCTCCCACTCCTGGAACTTCTTCACGACTTCATCGTCGGCCAAGGCTTGGAGTAGATGGGTTCCACAGATTCAGCCTTGGTGTGTTTGCTTACCTCTGAGCAGGCATCTTCAATCTCGCTTGTTGACTCCATACACACGTCCTTCAAGTGTATGTTGTCCTTGAAGAACTCCTCCAAGGTCATCTCATACAGTGCCACATATGAGTATATATGGGCGGACAGGGAGCCCTTGTGGCATGCATAATTCAGGATCTGTCTTGTTGTCGCAGAACCGTACATATCGGCTTCTATTCAGGCATCGCCCATTCCAGAGTTTTCAATGGATGTCCCGAGGCCTCTCAGGGCAGTCATGACGACATGCAGCTCACCTAGTCTGGGGAAAAAACTGTGCCTTTCAAGTCCGGCCTAGCATCCACCAGCTGCACTGCTTTCTCATAGAAGGCCATGCCAAACGAAATGACACAAGAGTGGTCTTTACCAACAGCCAACTCCTTCAATTTGCGAGCATGCATCATCACGGTCAGCAAAGTCGGCCACTCGTGTGCTTATCTGTTGAGAGAACCAAATGGTTCTACAGTTATAACCTGGTCCCACTGGATTCCTTGCCCCTGACCTCAATATGTATGTTTAGCTACGAAAATCAAAAGGGTGGATGGGTTAGCAGCTGATATATTGAGAAATACAGCTTTTCAGTGCCCACCATTTACAACAACCAAGATGGCCGCCATATATCCCTTTAAAATGTGTAAACATTGGTTTGCAGATTCATTATATCATAACCTTTCAAAAAATGTATGTGTTTATACGCTATGCTACATGTATATTATTCATTCATACCATGTATAACTCATAAACTAGGAATTTCATTATTGTTAGATAATGGTAATTGATCCTATTGGATTCCTTGTCCCTCAATATGTAGGTTTAGCCACCAAAATCAAAAGGCTGGGTGGTTTAGCAGTTGACATATTGAGAAATACAGATTTCCAGTGTCCACCGTTTTAAGAATCCAAGATGGCCGCCATTTATACCGTTTAAAAAATTTAAACATTTGTTTTCAGATTCACTATATCATAACGTTTCCAAAAATGTATAGGTTTGCAAATCTCAAAAAAAAATTACGAAAGTACAAATGTTAACATTGTGAACCTGACTAATAGTTCTTTCAGAGCGGTGTAACTTGCATGAAGCTATGCATTGCTGATGCCCGAACAGTCCAACGCGTAGGACACAAAAATTAATGTCTCCCTGATCATGATTCATAACTGTCTTGTTTCACCTGTACGTTTTTATCTTGTTGCAGCCTTGGGGATTCATGGACAAGTTCTTAATTCACTTGTGGTGTCTAGTGCGTCTTCCATTATCCTTACTCTCTTGATGTACACTCAAGCCAGATCATATAATGTTCGATTGTCCATTTCAGTAACATTATAAGCACCGACGTGAAGATTTTTACATTAGACACGTATAACTAACGCAATTAAGCGCCGTTACCGTACGCGAAACCTGGACGCGACGTCAAACTTGAAGTCGACTCCACATGTGTCTTTTCTTTTGCATGCTCTGCGGACAAATGTTCATAAACAAATGATTGAAGTTTGCAGGCGCACAACTGCAAATACCAAATTTGTTATGTGTTGGACGCCACAATTTACTATTAGTTGCATCCTTCCAATTGGTAAAACCACGTGATGTAAGCACAGGCTCTACTGCCGATAAAAACCTGTATTTGTATGCTGTAACACAAACGTGGGATAATATAGTCATGAAACAACGCAGCTATGTGGCCATTGTCAGCGATCAGACCATGCAACTTGAAAGCTTATTAACTCAAATGAACCCATGCATCCCGACCTCAGCAGATGTCTAGACCAAGCGTGGCTCAACTTTCATGTTCGTGTTCTCTATATTCTTGATAATCTGATCAACAGAGGGAGAGTTTAGATATATTCGTTTGCATTATCCATCAAAGTACTCAGATTATTTCCTGATGATTTTGCAGAAAATATTGGCAGCAACCATCTGAACATGTTTTGCCCTGTATCGGATATATCGCCAGAGACTCCTCTTTGCTGAAATGTTCAGTCTGGAAGGAAAGTGGCATATACAGTGCATGTACATATATTAATGACGATCTTGTATCAGTGAACAGTTTGAGTAGTTCAATGTTCAACTCTTTAGAACACATTTCAACCATTCCTGAAAGGTTGGTGTATTTCATACAATGAGTTGATGACTATTTCATTAGAGTTCGCTCCTGAGACTGAAATGAAAGCATCACCGATAGCTATTTTTAAGCTAGCATTGGAACTGTGTCACAGATTGTTGCACCGTGTGTTCCCTTCAGTTTTATACCGACGCTTCATGATTCACTCCCAAAAATGATTGAGTCGCCATCAGGAATGATGGAAACATGAAGGAACATTTGGGAGAATGCCGTTGTCATTATGAAAAACGCTACTTAATTTGGTGATAATACTGGCAATTTTGCGGGGTACGAGATTCTAATTTCTGAGAAGCATTTCAAAACGTGCGTGAGAGTAGGACAATAACAAATATTGGCATAACAACAGCGACGGAGTTTTGGCTGTCACTGAACGATTGACTAGTCCAGAATCTGACGTCACAATTATAATTAATTCCAACAAAATATATAACGGAATGTCCAACATATTCAAATATCAGTCAGCCATTTTGTAAGCGTGACGAAGCTTGTTGCTAGGCGGTAGATCACGTAATGGATACATTGATTTATCGGCAAGGTATCAGAGGCAGCTGTTAAAAAAACAACCATAATCAGACATAATCCCACCCACTCTAGAGGTGCTATGACAAACGATTATGCGCACCCACCGTGGAATCATGACGCAACCGCCTGATGCCATATCCAAAAGATCATAAGTTTGACAATAAGCGAAATTTTGCCATCACAACAGAGCTATCGATGGTATTGAATTTAGTGCGGGTGTCAAAGCCGATAACACATATATTTATATTTTATCGGAAGATAGGGTTCAATGCCATTGTAGCTGATGAAGAATTGTGTAACAGTGTTGACAACAAAGTGATGAGTATAGCAAGAATTGTGACGAGGAAGAGTAAGGAAAAGATGGCAGTCTTTCATAACGAACATGGAGTTGGCTTGTGGCCTGCACATTGTGTCAGTTCTAGATAGATTAAACACCACCATAGTTCACTGAACTCTTGTAACAACCAAACAATGTTTTTAAAAACAAACGTTTTCGCAGTACAAATTCAACACCAATATAACATAGTAATCAATAATAATAAATTTGAAGTTGTTTTCGAATGTTGCAGCCATGCAAGTTATAATTTATTTGTATAAATGAAAGGGAAACCTGCGTGATATGTTACACTGACAAACACGAATTATTTCTAGTGTATATGTGTCGTTTTAGTCAATCAACACGTGTCCGAGCAATGAATAGGCCATTTTCTTCAATTACATAAGTATAACTATACAGATGATCAGACTGCCAACAAATGTAGTGGTTTGCTGAGTTAGTTGGGTGTCACCTTTTGCTGCCATTAACAATGATGGTTTAGTCACATCACATAAATTTCACCTGTTCACACAAGCTCACTGACTACAGCTACATTAAATGTTTAATCGGCTTTATGTGTGTGCGTGCGATCGCTACATATCATGATTCTAATAGTGCGTGTTAGCATGGTTTCTTATATTAAACTGTAACACTTTCATTTAAATAGAACAAACTTACCTGTCGACATGAGTAGCAGTACCCCGGAAACCATCAACCAAAGCAGATGTTGTGAAACTGACATCTTGTTCGGTTGCGGCACAGCACTTACAGTGTGCTCACGTCATTCCGTTTATTAGCATCCTGAAGGTAACCATCGATTGATTCGCGCGACAGGCTAAATAAATTACCTGCCATTCGTCTGGTAAGACTGCAGGGTTGATTCCAACGTAATTATGTTGCGAACAGTGTACCGTATCCGACATTGCCTAGGACGTGATCCGTGGCAAGTTTAGTGTGATTATCCTAAATTTTCAAATTATCATTG
Organism: Paraescarpia echinospica; assembly: GCA_020002185.1. Lineage (NCBI taxonomy): Eukaryota > Metazoa > Annelida > Polychaeta > Sabellida > Siboglinidae > Paraescarpia > Paraescarpia echinospica. The sequence goes on from CM034535.1 coordinate 62,073,905, forward strand.
GTACTTAGGCTGCAATAAGCGCACATTTAAGTTCAGATATTATAAATGTGTAAATTAAACTATTTGTTTATTTGAAGTCGCTAATTATATCTACATAAAACATACAACTTGTCTTTATCCAATCAGCTGGCTTGTAGACCTACTAGGCGCAGTATTTTTTATATGTTTAGTGTGTTTCATTTAACGGTATATTTAATTTGCTTTAAGCATGCACATATGATGGTATTCGATTGCTAGGTGTTACTCAAAACAGATTATTTCTACGTCTATGCTATCAAAACAACACTTGTAGTATTTTTTTAAAGTTTTAATCAACGACTTATGTGTATAATTTATCTTGTTTTATAGCTGCCTATGATAAATGCTATTAAAACAGTTGCAAAAACAGAAACGTCCCCATATAGCATATATACAAATAATATAAATGCAGTGCATTCTGATAGCACACGATATGCAACATTATTTGTTGACACAGAACTATATTAACTGTATTTGTTTTCAATGGAAAGAACGACATCGAATCGTTGCTTACGATTTTATTCACGTTTTGACATTTGTTTAATAGTGTAACATTAACTACAACAACTCTTTTTGAACACTTTTGCAGGGCAAACACCTAATTCCTACGTAACTATACAATCGTATCTCACGTGACATCTAACTGTAATTGAGCTAGTATGTGTATGCATATGTATGTGTGTACTTGTATACGTACGCATGTGTGTATGTATGTGTGTATGTGTGTACATGTATGTGTATGTATGTATGTATGTATTTATGTATGTATGTATGTATTTATATATGTGTGTAAGTATTTATATATATATATATGTATTTATGTACGTATGTACGTGTGTACGTGTGTACGTACGTGTGTGCGTGTGTGCGTGTATGCATGTATGTATGCATGTGTGTCCACGTCTTTCTTTTACAGAAAGGTGGATAGTACTGGTGATCTTAACAAAATGACTTGGTTGTGACGTTTATGTTACTACTTCTCCAGATCCTCTCCAACCTTGCCATGGCAGCCGTTGCTGAGGCGATCCTGATGTGTATTTCTGTGGTGTAGCTACCATCCATACACACTGTCGCTCCAAGATATTTAAAATTGCTGACTTCTAGTTTTTCGCCATTCATGGTGTTGTCTGCACTGATGTTGTTTGAGCTGTTGACCATGACTTTGCTCTTCTCTGTGCTGACCTCTATGCCGTAAGCCTCTGCGCTTTGAACCAGTCTGTTGGTTTAAATTGTGAAGTTCGTCATTGCGGCCGACCAAGAGGTCGATCTCGTCGGCGAACCGAAGGTTAGAGATGGACCTATCACCAATGGAGATAGAGCAGTGATGGTTGTGTAGGGTGTCCTGCACGATTTACTCCAGGAACATGTTAAGAAACATGCGGCAAAACACAAATATTCATTGCCGACATCTGGTGCAAATTAGATTTAGGCGGTTATAAATACGTACCATATCGGATTTTATTACATATGCATGCAATGTATTCTGGCACATATAAGAATACAGATGTTACTTTGTTTCTAGATAGAGTTTGTAACTAACACGGAAATTACAGAAGTCGCCTTTCGAAAAAAGTGACAGGCGACAATTTAATTAAGTTTCTAGCGCCCCTCTCTTACGAAGTTTCGTGGTCCCCCTTTGACGTTCTCTCTCTGCGTCCGAGAACTTACCCGCCAATAAGTAAATTCATAAGTATTAATACGTTTCTAGCTCCCCAAAGTTCTGCACTTTCGTGGTACCCCACTGCTGATTTCTTCCATAAGCACACATAATCGGACTCGGCCTACGGTCTTGTATGATTATTTGGGTTATTCCGTCACGGTTTGGACGATTGTTCTATTTGATACAGGGATTAAACTAGTGCACATGGCGGACTGGGCAACTTGTATTGACTACATTAAGATTTAACAAGATTTAATAAGATTGCCACCAGGAGAATTAACTCTGGGTGGCAGGTGGACAAGGAAGCCCTTTGGCTTATCGAGAGTCCGACCCTTTTATCTATGTGTATCCCGCCCTTCTGAGGTATATGTCGATTTTATTTTTAAACATATTCACGCTGCTAGCACCCACACAATCAGCAGATAATCTGTTCCATTCATTTAGAGTCCTTTGTGAAAATGAGAACTTTCTTATATCTAATTTACACTGCTCCTTTGCTAATGTAACTTCATGTCCTCTAGTCCTTCTATCTTTCTTAACTGAGAAAAACATATTTTTATCAATATTTGCATAACCATTCATTATTTTAAACATTAAATCTGATCTCCTCTCAATCTCCTGGTCTCTAGTGTTGTTAAGCCGCATTTTTAGGCGTATTTCGTAACAAAGATCCCTCAGTTTTTGTATCATTTTAGTTGCTCTCCTCTGCACTCTTTCTATCATATCTATGTCCTTCCTGCGATATGGCCTCCACGCATGAATACAATAATCTAAATGAGGCCTAACTATTGTTTTGTACAGCGGTATTATAAGCTCTTTTTTATGCGTTATGTTTCGCCTAATTAATCGAAGCATTTGATTTCCCTTTGAAGCTGCAATTCCGCACTGCACTTTCTTTTATAGTAGTACTTAGAACAGTACCCCCATTGTGTATTTTACCTCTTCGATCCCATGTCCTGCGTGGAGGTATTTGCATTTCCCACAATTGAACAGCTTTTGCCACTTTTCAGACCATTTGATCAACTTGTCAATATCATCTTGTAAATGTTGTCTATCTCCATCACTTTTAATCTTCCTAAACACTTTTGTATCATCCGCAAATTTCAAGACCTTGCTTGTTATTTCATCATCCAAATCGGTGATATATATTAAGAATAATATAGGTCCTAGTACTGATCCCTGTGGTACCCCACTCAATACTGATTTCCAGTTTGAAGCCTCCCATCAACTACTACACATTGTCTTCTGTCAATCAGCCATTTTTCTATCCAGTTTATTATACCATTTCCTACGCCATGGGCCTTTAGTTCAAGCAGTAATCCTTGATGCGGTACTTTGTCGAAAGCTTTTTGAAAATCTAAGTAGACAGTATCTACTGGTGATCCCTCATCTACCCACTTAGTGATGTCTACCAAAAAACATAACGTATTTGTTAAGCATGACCTCGCTTTAAAAAACCCATGTTGAGAAGGGTTTATCAAGTTATTTTTAACAAGAAAATCCACCATGTGATCTTTAATTAGTCTTTTTATAATTTGCAAATCACTGATGTTAAGCTCACTGGTCTATAGTTATCTGACTTGTTTCTCGAACCTTTTTTAAATAACGGTATAATGTTTGCCTCTTTCCATTCTAAAGGAACAACTCCCTCTTCTAATGACAAATTGAAAACTGTTGCAAGCGGTACGCTAATTTGATCTACAATTTCCATTAGTAGTTTGGGCGGAATCCCATCCACTCCAGGTGATTTATTATCCTTCATAGCGCTTATTTTCTTAGCTACCGTTTCCGGGGTTACAATTAATTATCCTAAGTAGTCTGAATCTGCCCCCTTGAACTTAGCCTCTGGTACTGGCAGTGAACTAATATCTTCTCTGGTAAACACTGAACTAAAGAACTCATTCAAGTCTTCTGCCATTAAGAATCCCTGTGATATTATATTTCCAGCACTATCTTCTAGAGGACCGACTTTATCTTGAACTTTCTGTTTGCTTCGAACATACGCATACAAATTCTTGCTGTCATGTTTTATATTACTAGCTAATTGTTGTTCATAGCTTCTCTTTGAATTTCTAATTTCAGCTGTAGCTTGGTTAAGTGCTTCTTTATAACGGTTGTAGTCTTCCTCATTTCCAGTACATCTATATGACTTCCACATCATTTGTTTATACTTAATTTGTCTAATGGCTTCTTTCGATAAGTGTTTCTTTTTGGACCGTTTCCCTTGTTTTGTGAAGGGTACAAATTTATCGATTGTGCACTTAATTTCACTCTTTAATATATTCCAGCATTCTGTTGCTGTCTTATTTTTCAGTGTGTTATTCCAGTCTATCTTTGCTCGTGTCCTTATACCTTCCTTTGTGGAAATTTCTCCTATACAGCTTTTTACTATTCCTTTCTGATTTTACTTTGATGGTAAAATGTATCTGGTTGTGATCACTACTCCCCAGTGGCTCACATATATTGACAGTGTCAACTAATTCATTCTGTGAGGACAAAACTATGTCTAACACATTCTCAGCCCTGGTTGGTTCTAGCACATGTTGAGAAAAGAAAGTATTTTGAACTAAAACTAAAAAATTGTGGTCCTCACTTTCCATACACTGTAGAGATTTCCGTTGTATATGCCCGTGGTTAAAATCCCCCATAATAATACAGTCCCGTTTGCTTACTTACATTGTAGCGTTTTGTATTTTTTCATTCTCTTCTAAGCTTATGTTTGGACTTCGATAAACTAACCCAACTGTTAACATTGAGTTTCCTGTAACTATGTTACACGAAACTGCTTCTTCGTAATCTGCTTCTTTTTCTAATTTTATTTCATAAGCCTGGATAGATTCTTTAATATATAAAATAACTCCACCTCCCTTTCTTCCTATTCTATCTTTCCTAAACATTACATATCTTGTCAGTCCCAATTCGGCATCTGATATATCGGTGGTGGTCTAGGATTCGGTTATACTTATTATGTGAGGGTCAATATCTTCTACCATAACGTTTAGTTCATTTCTTTTGTTTACTGTACTCCTTGCATTTAAACAAACACATTTATATCCAGCTTCAGAAGAGTTTTCCAGACTGTTCTTTGCTGATTTATTTGTGCTGTCTTTATCTATGCCTCCAGTTTCAGGCTTTTCTGTGAGTCCCCCCTGCGAATCTAGTTTAAATAGATGCAACCTGTCCCACTATCAACAGATCGCAGCAGGTTCTCTGAGAAAACTGCTACCCCCTTTCCACTAAGATGGAGGCCATCTCTCATGTACATATCTTCCCTCCCAACAAAGTATCCCCATAAATCAATGAATCCCACCCCCTCTTCTTCACACATCTGCTCAACTAGTGCGTTGATCGCCATCCTCTTGCAGTTTCTATACGTTGCCCCCCTTCCTCCCATTACTGGCAAAATTCCTGACAGAATTATCTGTTCAACTCTTGTCTTCTTCAGCTTCCTCAGTAACTGTCTATACTTCTGTACTATCCCAGTTGTTCCCTCCCTGTCAGCATTATTTGTTCCTACATGTACCAGTATATAGACCCTCTCTTGCCATGTCCCAGTACCTTCTCTACCCTGTCAGTCACATGTTCAATCCTAGCCCCCGGTAGACAAACAACGACATCATTCCCCTCGCTCAGTGTCTTGTCCGTCTTCCTCGTAATAGAGTCGCCCATAAACACACACTCTTTCGTCATTGCCCCCTCAACCACTGCCTTAGAATAGCTCCTTCTTCGGTTTGCATCTGTCTGGTTGTTGTCTTCCCCCCCTGTCGTCTTTTCTCCTGTCACATTCTCTTCCGATCCATTCTTTCCTGTCGCTTTTTCTCTTGTCACCTTTCCTCCTGTCGGCGTCCCTTTTGTCGACTTCTCTTCTATCACATTTGCTCTCACTTCCTTTCGTCCCTTCATCCCTTCATCTTTCCTCCTATCTCATTTTCTTCTCTCCTCTCCCGTCCCATCTTCCCTCCCTCCTTCTCTATGGTCACTTTTCCCCTGTCACCTTCACGTTTGTCACGTTTTCTGTCGTCGATTTTCCAATTTCTTCCCCTCCACTTACCTTCCCTCCTCTCAATCTCCTTTCCTCAGTTTTCTTGCCACTGCTATTCTCCTTCAGTCTTGCAGTATTCTAACATCTCCCCCTGTCGTCTCTCTCCATTCGACCTGTCTCCTTTCTAATTCCCATCTCCATTCCCTTCACAATATCTGTCTACCTAACTATCTCCTTCTGCAGACACTCCACCTTCCAACACCCAATGCACTGAAAGGTGAATCCTTCCTCCATGGTTTCTGCCCATGACTTCCCACAGCCGGACAATGCAAAATCTACCCAGCTGTGGCAGTGATCGCACAACAAGTGTCGCTTTGCCTTGACTTGCAGCTTGCAAGGCGCCATATCGCTATCAGAATTTATTTAATAACTAACTTAGTCTTTATAAAGACTGTTTCCTGTACACTACAGGACACTTGATGTTACAGATTTCAATTACACAGCCGACTATTTATTCTATCACGAACGCTAACATTACCGGTAGTGACCTAATTTAAATACAATCAATTACGTTACGTTAGGCTGCTTTATTTATTTAGGTTACGCTTGATGCTTGATGTAGTAATCCCTTTACAGCTGTTCACAGCTAAACTGGGATTTGTGCGGTGCGTAACGTCAGGGCAGTCGAACAAAAGGGAAAAATCGTGTTGAAGGATGTTCAAAATAAAGAAAGAAAAACAATGAAAACCAACGAAAAACAAACAAAAGCGTGGATAAAAACAAGTGGTGCACTATATAAATAAGTTTGTAGCTTTAGAGGATGTGGACGCCATGCAAGGGTTGCATTTCCCTGATGGCTGGCATGGCGACACACAGGAAGGCTGGCAATGATGGCGTGATGTGTAGAACAGCAGATGGTGGTAGTCTATTCCATATGGAAACTGCTCTGGGGTAGAATGCATATTTATATGCATTGATGGTTGGAATTATTGTGTTGGTATATTTAAGTGGATGGTTGATTATGTTGGAGATATTTGTGGCGTGCTGGAAACATGGCGGAGGGCTGATGTTGACCATGTGGTAGTGGATTTTGTAAAACATTGAAGCTTGTTGAATGAGGCGACGTGTGTGGAGCGAGTCCCAGTTGAGTTTGTTTATGAGTTGTTTAATATGTGTTTCTTTTCGGTAGTCGGAGTAGATTAATCTTGCAGCATTTCTTTGGATTTGTTCTATGCGGTTAATTTATGTTGCTGTGTTGGGATTCCAGACTTCACTGGCATTTTCTACTTTTGGTCGGACAAGGGTTTGGTGAGCTGTTTCTTTGACATTTTGTGAGCAAGGTGACAGTGTTCTTCTTAAGAGTCCAAGTGTGCGGCTGGCTTTGGTGGTTATTTTGCTTTTGATACTGTTACAGTTTATGATCATTGCCCTGAGGCCATGTTTTTTGTTTTTGATGGTAGGTGAGTTACGAGTACCAGACGAACCTTTGGATGGAGTTGAGGTTTTCGGGTGCATATTATCTTCATCATTTATACAATAATTGTCATTAATGTCATCAAGTTCAGAGAGCAGTGAAAAAGGGTTTGTAGTGGCAACTGATAGTGTTTGAGATATTGACGAATCAAAATTTGGAAAACCACATTTGCAGCAGATCCATGAGAAGCTTGATATGTTTTTCATGATGCTGTAGTTAATTTTGGTGGTGTCTATGCATTTGGTATGGTATCAGAGTTCACATTTGTCGCACAGGAGTGCCCTGTCATCTTCCTTTACTTCATCTCTGCATACTCCACAAGGATATAAAGATTCAGTACAACTATGGAGACTAACTGGTCCAGGGTTTGTTTCGATTTGGCCAGCGAGAAGTATGATCAGTAACAGATGTTAATGGTTGGCTTTGAATTTCATGATTTGGGGACAGAAACGGGATTTCTGTTTAGAGATTATATACAGAGCTATACTCCACTTGCCGACACTTTCGCTAAAATATAAGGTGTTGCTGACGTTAGTAGTATCGTTGGGCCCTTCCTCAATGTGGGAATTACCAATCATTTGAGGCTTATGGAGAAAGGAAGCCAGAGTTGTGTTAACTTGCAGACTAGGATATTCTGATTTGGACATCCTATCACCTGTATTGGAGCTGTAACTCTTGTTTGGGGCTGTGAGTACGGCAAAAATCCCGAGTAGCAGTAACAGAGTTGTCATGTTGAGAGTTGGGAGAATTCTATAATGTTTATGCACACTAAGCAAATGGAGCGTTCTAACTGTAGATTTTTAATAGGTATAAATTTTAATGTAGTGCTGTAATTTAATGCACGTAAAAAGATTTGCTTGTAAAAACTTGCCTTTATTTGAGTTAAAGATACAGTAAATATAAACTAAAAATATAGACTATGAATTATAAAGAAAATAATGTGCACGTGCAGGGCTTGAGGGCTTGTGCAAACAACACAAATAGTCAGATAGTAATGTTATTTTTGGTTCTGGGCTGACTCAGAACCTCTGGGTATTTGAAAAACACAGGGAGGTCAGTGTCCCGACAATGACACACCCGGAGATTGGCCTGTTAGTTCAGAGGGTGGAAGATAGATGGGTAGGATGATAAACAAAATGGTGTTTTAATCTAAAGCTGTGTATGTATGTTTTAAGCTAGGTTGTATATAATTGGAGTTAGTTTAATGTAATCAATATTTGTTTAGTTCATATTATATTAAATTTTGAAGAAATGCGCTGTTATCTGAGTAGTGCTTATTGTTTACATCCGTGCCATCTTGATCTATATTCGAAACCGGTTGCTAAGCAAGCTAATTTGACAAAAAGTACGTTTTGATTGGAAGTGTAATTACAAGATTATAGTGATGTTAACGATAAACACAAGAATCAGTAAAAAATACGACTGTACCTGACGCATGCGCACGAACCCACGCCGCCCGACTATCGCCCTTGCTTAATTTTAACAACAATATTACCTAATCAAAATATCTAGCAAGTACTGGCTTACACAGATATTATTTTATGTAAGTAGTTTGATGGTTGTTACTTTATCTCCTATATATTCTACCACATAATCAGGTTTGTTAAATCTTGTTTACAACTTATCGAAGACTAAGTTACCCTATTATCACTCACTATACTCAGGTGTTCTAAAATACTTTAACTAACTAACTTTAAGCACAACTGCTACTCAATATATGTTTACTGCAACTTTATGAATGATATTAAGGCAAGAATAATATTTATCAATCAGTAATTCTTTATCAACTTTTCTGCACCACCGATTTCTACGATCTATATCCACCAAATATAGCCAAATATGTTAAGGATTCATCTGTCTTCTGCCTTTGACTGTTTGTAAACGATGCTACTTCCGACTAGAAAACGTGGAATAGCTATGTTTACTTAAGCGTTTCAAGTGTATTTTACAAAGTGAAAACCTTGTCTTTGTTATCGGGAAAATACATCAAAAACATCAAAATAATATCATATTAGGGACTTACGTGGAATTAGATTCAATGCATTGTTGGTGAAGTGTAGACGGCTAGAAAGTCAGCATTCCCACAGTGTATTTTCGGAGATTAACATGTCAACTGTAGTTCCGCTGTTTCTTTGTCTCGGCGAATCGTGTGACCACGTTGCTGCTTCGTGATGCACGATCACAACATCGCACCACATCAAAGCATACATGTCACGCATACAAGCGCGCGAACGCACGCACGCACGCATAGGCAAGGTTACAGAGTATAGTGAGACGACGAAACTCAGTGACATTGATATCATCTGAAGATAATGCGAGAGGCATTTCCATCAGGTGGCATAACGCACACACGCAAACACACCACAACACACACACGCGCACACGCGCACACGCGCACACGGGCAAACACACACACACACGTGCACAGACGCACACATATACGCATGCGTGCACACACACGTACACAAGCACACACACATTCGCACACACGCACACACGCACTCACGCACGCACACACTTCAACACTGGTCGTCGTTCGCCCAGCATGCGCTCACCTATTCTTTGTGACGTCAATCGTATCATCATCCTCTGTTGTCAGTGATAATGAAGTGCAACATGTCCACGACTATTTGTTAAAATCAAAACACCTCGAAATTGTTGTTGCGCCATAATTCGCTTAACATAAAATGGTCTCGTGCGCTTTACACGAAACTTATTAAACAAATCCATTTACTATATATTAATCAAACAATAAATAATGCCAAACAGCTTATTTGGACGTTCTGATTGTACGCCTGTGTGTTTCAGTTTGATATAATGTACGGAAGCCTGTTAGTCCCACCAGAATAACATTTTCCAGAGAACCGGAAGTGGAACGCTTTTTCAGCAATCAAATGCGAAGCAAGGAATATACGGCCGCCACTTAATTATATCAACTGTATAAGTGCAAGTAGCGGGGGATCTATCAGAACTGGTGTTGGAAGCCATGGATCGTGATGTTGCGGCTGCTCTGTACTTCCACATCGGGTTAAGTTACATGGAAATTATCGGGACAAAATGTATTTCATATTGAAACTAGCATTATCCATTAACGAGCAAATCCCTGGTTCGGGAACCATGCAGCATGGATACCGGTTGATGCACCTCAAGTGCCGGCAAGCAGGGATGGTTGCATTAAAGAAGGTGGTGTACACATTGATGTAAATTCTTGACCCTGTAGGTATTGAACTGAGGAAAAAGGGTCGACTAAAAAGGAGACAGTATTTTACCAAAGGGTCCAATTACCTCTGGCACGTGGATTCGTACGATAAACTAAAGCCATTCGGCTTGTGTATCAAAGGATGCATTGGTGGGTTTTCCAGGTATATAATATGGCTGAATGTGTTTCATACAAGTAGAAATCCCCGTGTGATTGCTGGCTACTATATGGATGCTGTAGGCGAGCTTGCTGGTTGTCGGCAACTAGTCCGTGGAGACATGGGAACAGCAAATGGTCACGTAGCACGGATGAAGACATTCGTATCTGGACGGGACAGTTTCCTGTACGGAGCAAGCATGCACAACCAAAGAATAGGAAGCTTTTGGTGCATCTTGAGAAAGGAGTGTACCCAGTTCTGGATGGACACCCTCAGATCCTTGAAAGACCAAGGTGATTTCACCGGTGATGTCATTGACACTAATCTGATGCAGTTCTGTTTTTCCAACTTGGTGCCGGTAAGTTAACCGTCACACATTTAACTTGGTTGCGAGGCTGCTTCGCCAATGTTTGGGATGTCCCACAAGTTATCTTGGCATGGGGATGGGGTATGCGTCAAGTTCACTGAGAGTTGGTTGCTTCCTGCGACGTATGATTTGATCAATTTTGATAATTTCAATCCGGTGATCTGAAACAAAACTAAAATTGTTGGATTGTCCACATCCCAAATTACTGTTGAATGTGATTAAGACCTATGTGACGGGAATGAATGCTCTACTAAGAACATTGCTAGGGTGTGGGGGCAACATTATACAGAAAATCACTAGTGCCATGTATTTGGACGTCAACAATGACATGACGTTAAAATGCTTCCTCCTTTGTCGTCATTGACCGTTCTAGAAATAATTTCTGGAAGCCAAAATAAATGTCACACAAAGGGGTAGACATATTCTGCATTTTGTGGATATGTCAGGCGTCAGTAAAAACAATATTTTATCTTATCTAATTCTTACCAATTCTTAACAAAATAATGGTTGCTTTCAGAATGACTTGAGCCGCGTTGTGTTAATCTGGAACAGCCATCAAATTCGTTCTAGCAAAAACGAAAACGTTCCACACGGAAGGCCTGTGGTATTATATTCGATACCTGAGGTATTTTTTATAAGAAACTACACGAGAGCAGTGGTTGATAGTGGTGAAGAAACTCTATAAATGAAAGGAAGCTGATATTGGGATGAAGCTGTCTGTAATCTCGAACAACTATGTTGGTTATTAACATTTATAATTCTTATCAAAGACGTGTCATGTTTGTTTGTTGATCCACTGCAAATATTGACACCAGACAAAGATGCCTCTATTTCTGGTTAATTGGTTACAGGAAATCCAAAGAGAATAGCATGAATCGTTAGGGTGCTTGCTTGAACAGACTGGGCTTATCCAAAATACTGAGCCAGAGCTTCGGTCTGAAATTGTCCTCCTTGTTACAAAATACTATTTGACCTTCAACTGTTGCCTCTTCCTGAATTGCATACTGCCAGGTATTTCGTGAATATCATTTTCGTGGGCCGGCCGTCGTGTGTGTGTGTGTGTGTGTGTGTGTGTGTGTGTGTGTGTGTGTGTGTGTGTGTGTGTGTGTGTGTGTGTGTGTGTGTGTGTGTGTGTGTGTGTGTGTTTGTGTGTGTGTGCGTGTGTGTACAAGATATAAAATATCTCAAGAAGCCCGCTGTGGCGCGTGGTGTTTAAAAGATACATAACACCATTATATACTAAACAATGTAACGCAATGCATTGTAATTAGGGTCATTGATGGGGATGCACTCACTTTATAAATATCTGTATCATTTTCAGCAAATATATATACATGTCTATATATATATATATTTCACATTCATAGTTCGATAAAGAACTTATTTGAGACCAGATTGTTTTTGAAGCAACGAAACAATGCCAGAAAATGGCACTGAGACAAACACTGCAACACGACAATTTAGTGCTGTAGAGACGCAGTGTACTCGTCGTGGTTCAGTGTTTGCCTGAATGCAGTTATCTGCCCTTGCTTCGTTTCCTTTCAATAAAGTCTCCGAATAATTGTGTGAGATGCCAACAGCGTTACCAAAACAAACGTTTATATATGTAACAGTCAATACGTGTATCGGGGAGAATGCCCTCGGGACAAGGATGTGTTTAACTTCTGGTTCATAAAACAATAGAAGATGGCGCATATAATTTATAACTTCAGGATTCAATATCTTTGAAACTCAAATCCCCGTAGGTTTACCAAATGACAATAGTTCAGCATTACATTCCAAGATTATTCATCGTGTTCATGGCGATCAATTGTCAATGTTAAAATCATATCGTCGACGGCTACTAACAATAACTACTCATTATTCAGGATACGTCTTAAAATCAGAGTAATGTAATCACGTCAATACAAGGACAGACAGACGGTATGAATACCAAAGTGAACTCCACCACACGATCATGGAGTCTTTTTGCACATGATTCACACCAACTCACAATGAAAGCGTCAACCATAGTCACCGGACAGTGCCCAGTAATATCTATTGACACTCTTTAACAAAGCAATTTTAAAATCATTAAATGATTTCTGAACTACTAGTCCTCCACCTGATTCTACGTGTTCTATGATATTCAGAGAATTGTAATAAAAGTAAGTCAGTGCACATAATCAACACAGCAAGCGTTTAAGAGTCCTTATACTAATCACTATGCGATGGTTGCTGGCCAGAACACCCATGAATGTCCATGTAACTTAACCATATGTGGAAGTACAGAGCAGCCGCAACGTCACAATCCACGGCTTCCAGCACCAGTTCTTATAGACCCCCCCTACCAGAAGGTGTACGGTTGATATAATTAAGTAGAGGCCGTATAATTATTACTTGCTCCGCATTTGATTGCTGAAAAAGCGTTCCATTTCTAGTTCTCTACTATCTCGAAATTACGAGATACTATATCGTAATTACGAGATAGGTTTTACGAGATAGAAAATATAATTTTGGTGGCACCAACAGGCTTCCGTAATAATGCATCCGTTTTGTGTCACTACTTAATTCGTCGTTATCTTGTTTATATGTTTGATGCGCTATAGTTGTATACAATGGCCTTTATCTTGTTCACGAAGGTAATGAACGAATGAACTTGTTAATGAAATAAGCAGTACTTTCTGGTATATTTATGCATGCGAATGCTTATGCAAATATACCCATTTGCTGTTGATATGAACACAACAATTCTAAGTACATGAATAAGTCTTTATAGACGCAAATATATGCCTGTATGTGTATATGTAATATACACATATATGCCTTATGTGTGTGCATGTAATATGTACAAGTATATATAAATATATATATATATATGTATATATATACATACATATATACATATATATATATATTGATATATATATATACATATATATAAATATATATATATATACATATATATATATATGTATATATATATATATATATATACATGTATGTATGGAAACGATACAAATCATACCATACACAATACATTTATTTCGAATAGTTTTACATAGGTACAAATAAAAACATGGAGAAACGACAGCAACAATTATTACAAACGTCATACATAAACACAATATTATTTACCTATACATGACATTTGCATATAGCAGGAATATGTTGTCCTTTAATGTAAACGACGAAACTGGTCAACAGCAGACGTTTGGTCGTCTCACGTGTTCACCAACTCCAAATGGCAAACTAAGAAATTTGTCCACCGTTTTCTGACAATGTGACGTCAATATGGTATGGCAATAGCGTCTGATAGAAACATTGTAAAATGGCTCGACAGGTAATGTACTTCTAGCTAGTAACGAGAATCACTGGGTTCTTTAACTAACTCTACGTCTACTCTTGGCCCTGTTTTCAATCGTCAATAACGCATATATGAAGCTAATAAATTAACTTGTAACACAAAATAAAACTTACTAAGAAACAAGAGAGTAATCAAGACTTCCATTAAAACAATGTTTGTTTTGTAAATCCAATGTTTTGATTGTTGATGATACACTTTGTTCGATGTGGGAAATAAGCATCTAGCGCAACCACACCTTACGACCAAAATACGATAAGATAATTGATATATAACGCAACCATGTGTTACCTCTTCGTCCACGAAGTGCTCTTCCGTTACTTTGTACAGTTTCGCGATGTGATCAGCGCTTGACGAATTCTTGGAGCAAGCAAAGATCGCGGTGAAAATCGCCTTGTGCTCTTTATCTATGTTGTCGTACTGTAAAGAGAAAATTACTGTCGATAATATCAAACTATAAAATTGATGTTGAAATCATGCGTGTTGCATACTGGCATTATTTGATTGTAGTTATATTTATTGTGATTGGGCAAGTGTTTATAAGTTATACACTTTTTCTTGCCCATTTCAACGTGGTTTACAAGTGTATATTTATATTATAATACCGTTTATAATTGTATATTTGGCAAATTCTATGTTGTAAATGTTGTTGTTGTTGTCATTGTCTCTCTACATATAACTAAAATTGGCCTTTCATAGACGCTTCTGTTGCCGGCGACAAATGGCAAACACAATGCATGCGCGTCAGCAAGTATCCAAAAAATATGAATAGTCAAGAGACATTAGACATTCAAGATACTAGTTTCGTAGCAGTTCTGTTGTCTCATTTCAGCTAAATGCTACAGACCATAATACTCACAAACATTCTGAAGGACTCGTCCCACACGTACGGCTCAGGTACAACGAAATACATGTTGATTGATTATTGGCGACTTGGAGTTCGACAGTCGTCACACGACTGGTGCCACGGACGGAACTTATATATATGCATTACCAAAGAATATCTACGTGAGCTCCACCCCAACTTTGACGGTGTTTTTCCATCGTTGAGATCAGCGACAACACACAATATTTAATCGGCGACAGTGCTTCGAACAAAAGAGATCGTCTCCTATGAGCCGATTAGGACTTGCCTGGAAACAGTAGTACCAGCCGACTGATCTCTATTCTACGATGACCGCTCAGGTTTACAACTTTATCCCGTCCGACCACGACGTTACCGACCGCATGAATAACTAAGTAAAACCGAGTTCTAATAACCTACTAAATGCATGCACCTGTTTCGTCCCTCACATACTACATATAAACAAAAGTTAACAGGAAAGTAAAGGTAATAATTTTTGGCTTGTGTATCCTGTTTTCCTATATCTTTTTGGTGTGTTGCGTACCTATTTAGCCATTACGTAGTTCAAACAAGACATTTATTAGTAAAGATGTACACGCAGGCGCATACGTACATATGTATATATATATATATATATATATATATATATATATATACATCTATATATATATATATATATATGTGTGTGTGTGTGTGTGTGTGTGTGTGTGTGTGTGTGTGTGTGTGTGTGTGTGTGTGTGTGTGTGTGTGTGTGTGTGTGTATGCGTCTGCGTGTACATCTTTACTAATAAATGTCTTGTTAATATAATATATAAGTATATATATATATATATATAATGTATAGCGTGGTCGACACCATGTCGTTCTCGGGCCGTATGCTATATACATGTCCACAAATAGCAGTGTCATAATTTCGTCGCATATCCAACCTCTTTTTTCCCATTGAGCTCTGGCCTTCTAAGATATCGACGCCAAAGAAATCAAGTTTTTTATTTTAGTAATATTAGAATAGATTATTACCAGCAGAGACTTAATGCAAACATCCATCGGTCGTCTCACTTCCCTTTTTGAACTCCTATTGTTCTTAGCCAAGTACCTGTTCCTCTAAGGTCCCTATCATTCCATTCAACATCACTCCAGCGTCTCGGTAACATGATTCTTTAAGAACGGTGTCTTAATAATTCCCCAAGGACAGATACGTTTGAACATGTGTTAACGTTGAGCAAATCGTATAATTCCTTTCATCAAATATAATAGTAAACGACAGTCCCGGGTTAATAAGTTTTCTGCACATTTATGGTATCTTATAAATGCCCAAAATTATTGTTGAAGCGGTTTATAAATAGACTGCGAGAATTTGTGATATGGTATATCACTTTATAGCGTGCAAATTGAGTACATTGTTAATCATTGATAGTCATGCCCACACGGACAGACTTGCTAGCGGTTCGGCAGTCCGATAGAGTACTTGGTGCGTTGGACAAGTTTACATCGACTTAACATTGTTTTCCAAAATAGCACCGCTAGCAAAAATGTTCCATTCGCTAGATGGCTAACGAACACAACAACTGGAGTCATTATTCGGTAAGAGAGGGCGTTTGGGAGGTTTGCATATTTTGACCGGGAATTTTGCTTACGAAGGGGGTTCGTAAAGTGGGGTTAATTCGATCTACACTGCTCCCATCTACCATAAATTTTAGGTATGAAGGAAGTTTACGCACATTAAATCAAATCAAATTAAAAATACTTTATTGTCTGTCATAAAACAATACATTTTAAAACAGAAAATTGTCTTTAGGCTCATCCATTGACCATCCAATCAAATAATTAGCTCTGTCAGCAAAAACAAGAAAAACAAACCAAAAAATAAAAAATAAAAATAAATAAAGATATCAAAACACACAGCATTATTGCATGCACATGTAAAGTCTCCACACAGTTTCTGAATCAAAACATGATCCTGAATAGTTTGAAAAGCAGCGGACATATCCATGAAACGATCTCTGACAGTTTTATCTAAATAGCTAGCTATGAGATCTACAAAAGTCAGAGTTGTGTTCTCGACACCTCTTCTAGCCCTATGGGCGAACTGTAACGGGTCTACGAGATCGGCCACCGACGTAAACAGGTGAGCGCAAACAAACCTCTCCATGCACTTGGCAACGACAGAAGTAAGTGTCACTGGACGAACGTCTCTCATGTGAATAGCACCTGGAATTTTATGCACTGGAATGGTAGTTGACATATTCCATGAACACGGTAACTTCATGTCCTCTGGTCCTTCTATCTTTCTTAATTTTTCGAGAGAGTGATGGCTGGTAGAGGGAGCCTGTACGCATTTTTGTCAATCTATTCCTTACCCCTCCCTGGTCCTCTTTTTGCGGGTCGCTTCCGAGAAGTCATTGTCATGGTTGTGTGATATATCGCCCCCATACCTTGTAATACAATCTTTGCTTTTCTCTTAAACATAATATTTGTTTACATGTTTTAGCAAAGAAGGGACAGAATAAGTACATGTACTTACCAGGTTATTGGATCACAGTATTACCTCGTCCGGTCAGTTGCTTCGAGGTCGGACAGGGTGAAACTTGTGAGCGTCGATCGGTCAGCGGCCTCGACGTACTAATCGGCTCTTTGTGGGCGTCCTACAGCATTATTCGCGCTATCGGAGATTATCCCTATTCTACAGACGATAATCTGAAAGATGGAAAAACACCGACGCTGGTGTGGCCAAACTCACGTAGGCCTCTAGGAGCAATACTATATAACATTGATCAGAGGATCGAATCGGCACCAGTCGTTTCTGACATCGATCGAGCTTCCTTGAGACCTCCCAAGTCGCCAAGAACCACTCAACATGTCTTTCGAGATTCCAGAGCCATACGTGTGGGACGAATCTTTCAGAGTGTTCGTGAGTAAATGTTTGTGAATACAGTAATTTTGCTTTGTATAAACATATTTGAAAATATTTAAATACATACACGTTAATGGTTGCAAACGGATGATGCTCTGTAATATTAGATGGTGATCTTCTTTAATACCACATTGTCATTGTCAGTTTGTGTGAATAGTGTTTCTTGATTCGTGATCTTCACCGAACCATTGCGTACAAAAGGACATAGATAGGCTAGAAAGAGTGCATTGAAGAGCAACTATGCTGATTGCCTGAACTGAGAGACCTTAGTTATAAATGCCGCCTAATGTGGGTTGAAAACACTAGGTACTAAATGACAAAGAGAAAATCAAATAAAAGTTTGTTTAATATTGAACGGTTACGATATATTTATAGGAATTTGTTCTTTAAACTTAAAGAAGGCAGTAGGACGAGATGGCGCAATGCAGCGCTCGATAAAAACAACCGCGTTCTGGTCAACGTTTTGCTTCCATTGATGAAACAAAGATTGGAACAAGGGTTCTCTGTTGCTGCACTAAACCGTTTAAATTCACTCAAAGTTAGTGTTGGATGAGCAAGAAGCATAAGAACAGTCAGCCATTACTTAAAACTCTATACAGGTACTTATTAAATATAATATTTAGCAAATCCTTCTATTTACCCTTCCGTTAACAACTTCAGAAGTGTACACCAATTTTATACTGCCCCATCCTTTAGTCTTTACATGGGTATGAATATAAACTCACGGTAATGTTGGCATAGTAACTGACTTCTTATTGCATTGTATTGTATTGCATTGTATTGTATAATCGTTTCGCACTCTGGTTTTCCAGCACGACAACATCGATACTGAACACAAGGCGATCTTCGAGGCGATCTTTGCCTGCTCCAAGAATCCTTCAGACGCTGCGCTCATCACGAAGCTGTACAAAGTCACGGAAGACCACTTCGTCGACGAGGAGGTGCGCTGGTTTTACGCAGTATTTCTTTAGAAATAACTAATCACATTTTGAACTGTGCTTTGTGTGGATCGCAGTGGTTTAGAATTTAGAGCGTCGTATTCTCAATCACGAGATACCGGGTTCGAAGTCTCTTCCTGTCATTTCGAAACTTGGGAATGTTCGTTCACTTCACAGTGCTCCAGTTCACCCAACTGTATAAACTAGTATCTGACAAATTTGTGTGCCAGTAGTATAGAATGCAACGTTACATCAGAATTGATCGTTTTAACTTTGTGAACTTGTGATTAGTCATGTATTCGTTTGATTTGCCGTTGTTACCGATAATTGTTGCCGCATCGGCTTCATTTCGTTACCTTATCTTATTCTAGTTCGCTCTTTGTCGCGCTCAATCTAAATATACACGTAGAATAACCGATGCATTCTTGAAGCGAATACTGAATACGTCATAAATGCATGTATTGTGACACTTCATATGTTTTCGAAATGTGTTAATCCTCCGTCCGTTCATTCGACTTCTTCAGGGTATGATGGAAAAGGTGCAGTACTCAGACTACGCCAATCACAGACAGATCCACAACGACTTCCTGGCGAAGGTCAAGACTCTGAAGGCGCCGCTGAATGACGCCAGCGTGTCGTGGGTCAAGCAGTGGTAAGTGTTCGGTACCAGATAAGTCAGATTGAACGATTGCCAAATTACTAATAAACATTGTTTTAAAATACATAAATATATTGAAACCATATATTAATGCAATATAACATTTTGTATGTCTGCATCTCATACTAATATTAAGCACGTCAGGTGACCCCACCATCGCATTAGAAAATGCGATATCTGTGACTCCCCCCCCTCTCTCTCTCTCTCTCTCTCTCTCTCTCTCTCTCTCTCTCTCTCTCTCTCTCTCTCTCTCTCTCTCTCTCTCTCTCTCTCTCTCTCTCTCTCTCTCTCTCTCTCTCTCTCTCTCTCTCTCTCTCTCTCTCTCTCTCTCTCTCTGTCTCTGTCTCTGTCTCTCTTTCTCTCTCTGTCTCTCTCTCTCTCTCTCTCTCTCTCTCTCTCTCTCTCTCTCTCTCTCTCTCTCTCTCTCTCTCTCTCTCTCTCTCACTCTCTCTGCCTCTGTCTTTGTCTGTCTGTCTCTGTCTCTGTCTCTGTCTGT